>JAZHYW010034247.1:0-13324 GCA_037355805.1 Ixodes ricinus | reverse complement strand
GCAACTCGGGCGTTTCACAGAACAAGCAGTTGTTGATTAATGAACTCGGATTGTGTTGATGTTAGATTTACGCTTAATCCACTTGTGTTAAGGAAACATGTCGAGTGTCGTGCAAGGTATGACGGTTCCTACGAACCCGACCTGTTGCAGGATTTATATACCCATTGAAAGGCTAGAAAACAGGGAAGGCCCATTATTTCATGCTTTTTAAGTTTACAAAACGCCAGTACATTTACTTTCATGACCAAGAAAGTCCCACGCACGATCCAGAACAAACATATTTCTTTTCTTTTCACTCAACACGTTTTTAACCCCCCTTTTAAATCTTAACCCAAAATCAGAATTTCTTCAGTAAAAAAAAAGAAAAAACCACAAACATTGTTTGGACTTATAGCCGCAGTGGCTACTGTCAGTCAACAAGATAAGGCGTGGGATACAATGCGGCATACGGTAGAAAAGCTGCAACAAAAATTCTATATTTTGTTATGGGTTGGTTGGTATGTATGTATTACACTTGTGAATAAAAAATATATTTTTATAATGTCCAGAAAAAAGTTAGTTATTCATCACATCCGTTGGTATATCTTCAGAGGTAATTTGTACCACTTTAAATTCAATGAGTTCTACGCATTGTTACTATAATGGTAGGATTAAAGGCATGACTAACAGTAGCCCTCTCCTCTTATGCCTTTTAGGACATTTAAACTAAACTTAATAGAAAGTGGTTCTCTTTATTTTTTTTATAATTGCAAGTACAATTTTTGGTTTGAATACCGACCCTCATTGCGTGTTTATTCATTTTGGCGGACATTAGAGTAGGCCGTAACCATACAGTCAATCCAGAAATTAATGAAATCTCTAGACGAACTTGCCCCGAGATAATGGTTTAATAGAGTCATGTTGCTGATGTTACTTTTCAAAGGCAGTCATTATTAGTCGTTTAACCGAGTTCATGAAATTTTCAGAAAAATGCCATTTTTTTGAACTCCAACTGATATGTTCATCGATACTTGTCCGCGTGTTTGCTGCTTCTAAAACCTGGGCGAAGCGAGCAGCGTTAGCGCAAACCACCCGCAGTCCCAAGCAGAAGAGAGGCGTACCTTGCTCGCCTCACCTCCACCATCTTCTTCTTTGTTTATTAGTGCGCTCGTACCAGCCGTTATCACGAGCAGATCGCCTACATCATCACTTTGGACCTGTGTCAGGAACTCGTCGTTCTCTCGGCGGTGGTTGGCTAGGCCTGCCTCTTCGATGACAAAGCAGCAATGGTGCTCGGTTTCTCGCGTCACCTGAAGAGGCCAACGCGGGGCATGCCTTGGAGCACAGGAATGCCGCATCAGCGACCGGCTGAGGCTGTAGAGTGAAATTGAAGAGGCTACTTGCATTCTTTAGAGCCACGCCGAAAATTCAGCACTGCGGCTTTGCGTCAGAGTATGGGTGGAGGCAAAGGTGTGTTGCCCTACTCTAGGCCACGCCCCAAAAATTCAGCACTACGGCTTCGCAACTAGAGGTGCAGGTGGAGGTGGAGGGTTTGTTTGCCTGCTGGAGGCCACGCCGAGAATTCATCCTGCGGCTTTGCTATTTAAGAGTAGGCGAAGGGTTTGTTGCATTCCTGAGGCCACGTCGAAAATTCAGCACTGGCCCGTGCACACCTGGGAAATATGGGTGGAGGTGAGAGGTGTTGGCCTGCTTAGGCCACGCCTAAAGAAACTTCGGCACTACGGCTTCGCAACTAAGAGGTGCAGGTGGAGGTGGAGGGTTTGTTTGCCTTCTGTAGGCACACGCGAGAATTCGTCCTGCAACTGTTCAGAGGTGGAGGTGAAGAAGGTTTGTTTACATTCTTTAGGCCACGTCGAAAATTGCATCCTACGGCTTTTGCTGTTAAGCGGTGCAGGTGAAGGTTTTGTTTGCATTCTCTACGGCCACGTCAGAATTGCAGCACTGCAGGAACTGTTTGCCATTCTTTAGGTACGTCAAAATATCGGCGCTGCGAGCACCGTCTGGAGGGTGTGTTGGCCTGCTGGAAGCCACGTCAAAAATCCGGCACTACAGCTTCGCAACTAAGCAGTGCAGGTGGAGGTGGAGGAGTTTGTTTGCGCTTCTTTAGGCCACGCCGAAAATCCATCCTGCACAGCTTTGCTGGCCCAAGGGAAAGATGGGGAGCTTCTTGAAAAAAATGAGTTAGGGGAAGTTGAATTCTAGTGTATTTTTGCCCCGTGAACCCGAATACCCAAACCTTTTGCTGCACCGGTGGCGTGAAACGCGAGAAAACGCGAAAAGAAAGTCTCTAGCACGTGACGTCATCGACGGATCTTTTGGCTGCCCAAGGCTAGGGGGCGGGGGCTTCAGCCCTGTGTACGAAATTGCTCTTATGGCTCTCCGGCGCGTCGCATTGAAATATAATTTTGGTACTCTGTTATTCTAAAGGCCAAATGAACGCAATTCAAGGCGTTTTTCTCCAAATGCAGAAGTGCCCCCCATCTTCCCTTTTAAGAGTGGAGGTGAAGGGCTTGCTTGCGTGCTTTAGGCCACGCCGAAAATTCAGCACTGCGGCTTTGCCATCTGGGAAGATATGGGTGGAGGTGGAGGTGTAGCGTTGGCCTGCTACAGGCCACGCTAAAATTCGGCACTTCGCAACTTCGCAACTAAGAGGTGCAGGTGGAGGTGGAGGGTTTGTTTGCACTTCTTTAGGCCACGCCTGAGAATTCATCCTGCTTGACTTTGCTGTCAAAGAGGTGGAGGGTGACGCGTTTGTTTGCATTCTTTGAGGCCACGTCGAGGGTTCAGCACTGCGGCTTTGCCATCTGGGAAATATGGGTGGAAGTGGAGGTGTGTTGGCCTGCTAGGCCACGCCCAAAAATTCCGGCACACGGCTTCGCCAACTAAGAGGTGCAGGTGGAGGTGGAGGGCTGTTGCCTGTTTCAAGGCTACGCCGAAAATCATCCTGCGGCTTTGCTATTTAAGAGGTGGAGGTGAAGGGTTTGTTTGCATTCTTAGGCCACCGTCGAAAATTCAGCACTGCGAGCTCTGCCATCCCCAGAAACATGGGTGGAGGTGGAGGTGTGTTGGCCTGCTCCATGCCGGTACGCCCAAAAGAATTGCGGCACTGCGCTTCAGCCACGCCAGAGTTGCTGCGTGGAGGTGGAGTGTTAATGTTGCCTTCTTTAGGCCACGCCGAAAATTCATCCCACAGCATCTTTGCTCTCTGGGAGGTGGAGGTGAAGGGTTTTCTTGCATTGCTTTTAGGCCACGCCGAAAATTCGCATGTGTGCTGCCATCGGGAAATATGGGTGGAGGTGGAGTGGTGTGTTGGCCTGCTTTAGGCCACGCCCAAAAGCCCGGCACTACCTTCGCACTAAGAGGTGCAGGTGGAGGTGGAGGGTTTGTTTGCCTTCTTTAGGCCACGCCGAATTCATCCTGCGGCTTTGCTATTTAAGGGTGAAGGTGAAGGGTTTGTTTGCATTCTTGGTAGCCACGTCGAAATTCAGCACTGCGGCTTTGACCATCGTGAAATATGGTGGAGGTGGAGGGTGTGTGGCCTGTTTAGGCCACGCCCAAAATTCGACTTCCATGGCTTCGCAACCAAGAGTGCATGATGGAGAGGACTGCTTCTGCCTTCTCTTAGGCCACGCTGCGAAGAATTCATCCTGCGGCTTTGCTATTTAAGAGGTGGAGGATGAAGGGGTTTGTTTGCATCTCTTTAGAAGTGCACAAAGGTCTGAAAAACTCAGCACATGCGCTCAGCCATCTTGGGAAATATAAGGAGGTGGAGGGTGGGTTGGCCTGCTTTAGGCCACGCCAAAAATTGCACTACAGCTTCGCAACTAAGAGGTGCAGGTGGAGGTGGAGGGACTGTTTGCCTTCTTTAGGCCAACGCCGAAAATTCAACCTACGCTTGCTATTCAGAGGTGTATTAGCATTTAGGCCACATCCGTCAACTTTTCTGCAACTTGCCATCTAAATATGGGTGAAGTGAGGAATGATGTTGGCCTGCTTTAAGCCCACGCTAAAGTTCGCAACTAGAAGGTGCAGATGGAAAATTGGGAACTACCCTTCTGCCGACCGCGCCACTTCAACTTGCCGGAGTGAAAGGTTTGCCCATTCTGCAAACACGCCGTAGCACCGCAGGCCTCGGCAAGTGAAACGCATCATAAAGGCACTGGCTTACGCAATCCGCATTCTTACGTTAGACGTTGCGTGAAAACTACGTACATGTCAGCAGGATATATCTGTATGATATATAAAGCATGGTATATCAGTTTGAGGATAGCCTGGCCCGCGGCATTTGAGACACACAAAGCTGGTGACATCTACGTAACGTAAGGAAACGTAAAAAAACGTAATGAGAAGGTGCTGTATGATGAAAGCAGTCTTAAAGTGTCAAGTTTACGATAGAATTGTGCTGACTACCACATGAAACATCTTTGCTGAATTTCGAAACAGAAAACTTTTTTTTCGGTGAGAAAAATTTTTTCGGCATTCCCGAATTTAATTTGTAAATAAATAACCGCAACCATAGAATCCCCAAATTTTCTGCGGAAAAGTGCACACACCCATGTTATTAGAGTAACGCCTTGCACTTCAGAATGCCTTCAGTCTTAGGACATTTGAACAAATCTGAATCAGCCAAAGTAGCCTGTTCTGCGAGTGCGCGTGATGGATTCATGTTTCGCGAGCTTAATCCACTAACATGCTCCTACATTCCGGAAGAAATATGGACCTGCTTCCGCGTCGTCCATCAGTAAGCGGACCATGGCTTCTATAAAACGGCAAGTTTAACGGAAATGGGAACATCGTGACTTTCGAAACAATCATGGAAAACTCGATGGTCCAACATGAACAATTTATTGTAGGCACATGAAGCCACGTGAAATTACAATGTGCACGACGCTTACTCGCGAATAAAGAACCTAGAGGTGGGGTTACCTGCAAGCAAACAAAAAGAATAATTAGGTGACAATTCCTAAACAGGTGCGTACTGCTCTTTTATAGACAGAAATGCAGTTCAGGTCCAACTTGCGAATACATGAGTACATGCCTGTGAAACGTAAATGACACTTTATTTTTGTTTCTTTATTTTCTAACCTACGGAGTGCATTTTATGAGGTCCCTGTAGGACGAAGCCCACAGTTGCCTGAAGACCCACCAGGGACAAATTCGTATATCATTATGTTTAGGTACACAAACGTAATTATGTCTTAAGCATGCAAGCACGCTACTAAACTGCCCTATAGTAACAGCCATGCAAGGTCAATATCTCGTAACTCAAGCCAATGCCCAAACAAGACGCGGTTGCAGTATACTTCAAAAAGTAACAAATCACGCATGCGCCACTTTGCCAGATAAAGTAGCACTAATCGGACGCATCTCAATGCAAGATCATGTTCATGTCACTGTTTGTTCTATATTTTTAAGACGTCCGCTCTTAAAGCAGATCATTCTAGTTAATTCTCGGAAATACCTGCATTTGAATTCGATTTTGTTTCTTAATTTTTTTCCACCGCAATGGAGATTATAAGGAAGGAAGAAAAGAAACGTCAAACGAACAACAAAAGTTTTACAAACACAAAACGAGTACAAGACGGAGAGCAAAAAGCAAACTACAAGAACTGTACAACACACAACACAAGTTGAACACAATCCCGCAGTACAAAACGGTGTTATAAATAAAGAATAAAACGTAGACAGAACCCAAAGCACAACAAACATTCAGAAGAAATGTCCTTGAACACCATCAATGCGGTGGCTGGACACGTTATGGGGCGAGTGGTTTCTCACTCCAGTCTATGTGTAGTTTCAATTGATAATACTGGTAACTACTCTTTTTCTTTTTAGATTGCATGAGCGTTTAGAGCATTTGTCTTGAACTTTCCACGGGCTACGCATTATCGAGGGTATGCACCATGTCTAATAACTCTGTACGTACACACAAGCATGTCTCACAACGTAACACCCTATTGCGATGAAACGCAAAAAGAATGAAAAATGTCTAAAACGTATTGAAAAACAAATTTTATTGCAAAAACAAAGTAAAAAAATACTTCCGAACTCTCAATCTCTGCCCAAAATTAGCGCTAGCTGCAGCCTAGATTCGAAACTTTTCAGAACTAACAGTTACCTTACTCAAAAGTTATATGTTCTTTTCTTAAAACTTTCAAAGGGAAATTGGTGCCTGATCCCAGTAGGTGGCGACATCACTCATCTCCTTGTATTCATGGGCTCGTCGGCCGTCATTTCCCATTTGAATAATTAAGGAAATCGCTCATCATTGTTTTAACCTTCGGACGAGATAACGGCAAGTTCTGAAACTTTGGCACCTGGTCCAGACCATTGGCGTTACATTTGAGCTGAGACTAAGCGTTGGGCGATGCGTAGTTTATTTTGCGGTGAAAACAAAAACGTAAATTTATTTCGGAGGCACGCTCTATAAACGTACCCATTCTAGCCGTAGAAGCCGTGTCCTCCATGTCCGACTGCAAATCCGTAGCCGAACGCCCGGCCATAGCCTCCACCGAAGCCGCCGGGGTACCACCGTAGCCTCCGTATCCCCCGTAACCACCATAGGGCCCTCCTACGTATCCGCCGTACGGTCCTCCGCAACCTCCAAAGCCGTAGCCACTGTAGCCACCATAGCCTCCGCCGTAGCCAGGACCCGCCCTCTGGTTGTCGAAATGGTAGGTCGTGCCACCACCGTAGCCGCCGAACCCAGCATTGATAACGGCCGCGGTTGCAAGCAGCAGAGCACTGGTAAAACTGCGTCGATAACGTCAGTGGTCATTTGGAAGGCCATGCGCAAATATACTAATCAATATAACGCGGGTCACTTTCATCATCTTATGATGAAAGTGACCCAGCATTCACTTACGAACTTAGCATTCACTAGCACTATGCACTGGCTACCTCTCTGCGTCTACTACGCCGTTTCGACAATGAAAACTTTATAAAAAGAACAAAAAATATCGGTCTGTTTTAACGACTCACTTTAGAGTACGATGTATCGGAAATGCCAACGGATATAAAAATCTTTTTAAAAACCTGGGCTTCGCTTGCACTCATTTTAGCCAACAGGATACTGCGCTAAAATAGATCCGCCATTAGCATACCATTCCCGTTTTTCAAGAAGACACTTAGTAACTAAATGAAAATGACAAACGCACACAGGCCTGCTTGTTTAGAAACCCAAGTAAGTGTTCCTTATGTCGCTCACTGTGGCCAAAATGTAACACCTTAGCAAAGCAAGGCGCCCGTACAAAGAGAATCAAAAGGTGAACATCAGATATGGCGCCGTTCGTGCGCAACTACACCTAAAAGCGACTATGTACGTTACAGATTTCCACAAAACTTGAACGTTAAAGAAGATTTCAGCCCAACGCATTTCTCTTAACTACAATCACTAGCAGCTTAAGCAACGGAGGGTGTGACTTTGAGTTCGAGAAGCATCGGCCTTTCCTTTCTGTTCTCTGGAGCTTTCATCGACACAATCGATGTTCTTTACAAAACGTCTAAAGGACTGAAAAAAGATGCAACGTCACTGGCGAGGGAGGAGCTAGAAGTTCAACGAGGACACCATATCATAGTCTTCACATTATGCACGGGTCTGCCGGCCCAGAAGCTCTACCCGAGGACAACTTTCTGCATCAGTTGAAGTGGTGAAGCAATTCAGTAGTGAAACTGCGCGAGCGCACGAGAGTGCCTAGATTTGACTCCATCACTTCAGAAAGTTGCCCCCGTGTTTGAGCTCCAATAGGACAACCAACGTATACCTTACAGTGAGCTGCATCGTGTAAACCGCTGGTAGAGTCCACGGCAGAGTTTCGCTGCGGAACGACATTTCAGGACTCTTTATACGTAAGCTGCAAGCCATAGGTCACGTGGGGAACGCGTCATCCTCGCTTCAATGACCCCATGGTGTGCGCTGCTTTCCATGTCATTAAAATATTAAAATACCCAAGTAGTTACGGTGTACACGCACGACTACGCGCAGTAACTTCCATCGCTCTGCTCGAGCTTCAAACGAGTCACCGCCACATTTGCGTCGGTCATTACCCCTGTAACTTCAGCGAAGATAGAAGCAAGAGTTTTCTCACGATATTAGTCTTTAATTGATCGATTTAAACGCGTTGTTGCCGCCGATCAATGTTGTTGTTGTTTTTTCAGCAAAAACAGCTTTTATGAGTCTGGTTGAAGACTTCTCGCAGCGCAAGCAGTGTTGATCCCACCAGAAAAGGCTTGTTCACACACTTGCGACTGGTTACGACCTTGTGCGTTAAACCTCTCAAAATCTCTTACAACGAGGAAACACACTGGCGCCATCTAGTATCGGGTAGCCGTGAAACACTTGCAGTGTCCGTATATTTCGTATCTTTTCGCGCGTCATTCTTTCTTTCTTGGCTTGAAAAACTTTTGACGATGTTATAAACGACCATTCCTCATAGGTATATATTACGTGCATTAGATCTCGCAAATGTCGCAGAACGTTCGCTCTAGTGAAATGTAGTTACAGGGTCATCTCATAGATGGCGCCATCGTGGCAATGCGTTCTCTCATCGTAAAAGATCACAAGAGCACTAGTCCTATGGAAACGCTAGCATGTGAACAAGCCTTTAAGGTGTCCTGAGGTGGTGTCCGAGATCGCCTAAATATAACGTACTCTGCTGGCTCTAAGCATCCTAGAAATCACTCATGACGATACGCAGCCGATTTTCCTATTAAAAAAGCAATCAAAGATCGCACCACACCCATTTCCTCTCCGGCGATAAGAGAAGCATGTTCCGAAACCAGGACCCCTGTCAGCCAATATCAAGTGAAGAATCCTCGTGCCTCCGACCGGTGGAACCGCGGATGATATCTCGAATGCGCACTGGCTCATTGCCCATACAGCCCGAACTACGAATTGAACTGCAGCGAGCGCTCGAGAGCAAAAAACAAACCACATCACTCCCGAGAAAAAAAAAAAAGCTGTATATATATATATATATATATATATATATATATATATATATATATATATATATATATATATATATACTGTAAACGACTAAATTTTCGCAAGGACCCAATTTTCGCGACTTTCGCCAATCGCCTACAATTCGCGAAAAATACGTCCCGAGCGAACAATTCGGGCAATATGTGAACGCCACGGAAGCTACACTCGATTCGCGAAAATTAGAACCCGCGAATAATTTCAAATTTTCAGCTTTGGCCCGATTCACGAAAATTTGAGCCCGCGAAAATTAGGTCGTTTACAGTATATATGATTGAAGCTTGTGGGCCGGTGATTATTGAAATACACAAGAAAGATCCATGGACTGAACAAAAACAAGGAAAGGTTTATTGACGTTTCGAGAGGAGGCCTCTCTTCTTCAGAATGACGATTGAGGGAACTTGGCACGATTTTTCTGTAGTCCCGCAAAGTAAACAGTAACAGCAGAAACTTACATTACAGAAAAAATAGCAATAAAGGCGAGGAGGAGGGTTGGCTCACTTATCCAATTAGCCAAGAGGCAAAACCAGCGTCGCCTCCGACGAAGACGGCCTGACCCCCAACCCCCGGGGCGCTCCGCGGTCGGGGCAGCGGAACGAGACACGGGAAGGTCCCCTTCACAACAACGAAAACCCCGCAACCCTTACAAAACAAAAAAAAAACAAGCATGGTTTTGAAGGCGTATATAAACAGCAACCAACAAACCAGCAATGGAACAACCAAGGGTAAAAAGGAGGGGGGGGGGGAAGGAACGCAACAACAACGCCAAAAAAAGTTACTGGGGAATTTTTGTTGGAAATGTGGAAATGTGGGAATTGCTCGTCGACTCTTAGCTGTAAATGTGACTCCAATTTAAATCTTGCGTTCGCTGTTAGATTTAGATGTCAATGACTTGAAGTGGTGTTAGTATCCCGGGACCTTCGTTAATCCCTCTTCGCAGTGTGTTGAACTCACGAATTAGGAATGATTCCTTCTGTTCCCGCTCGCGATGCGAACCAAATCCAGATCCTAAAACGTGACAGTTAACTTCTCAAATGAATGGTCTTGTAGTTTTAGGTGTTTTGAGAGTGGCAGAGTGGGCTTTGTTTCGGTGTCAGATCTATGATTATTGAACCTCATCCGGAATGGAGATTTTGTTTGGCCCACGTACTGCATGTGACATTCCCCACACTCCAGTAAATATACAACGTTGGCGGTAGAGCAGTGTAGATCACCCCGAATTTGGAAGGTCAAGTTTGATCCCGTGCTCCTAGCTGTCTAGGCGGGGAGACGTGTGGGCAAACCTCACATCGCGGACTCAAGCATGGTCGGCTCCCAATGTTCTCCACCGGGAGTGGTCCTGGCCCTCACAATCATATACTTGTAGGTTTCTAAGGCGCCTGAATACGACGTGTGTGGGGAAGGAATTATATTTTTCGGCCTTTCGCTTCGATGAACAATAATACTAAATGTTTTTTTATGTTGTTATAAACGCCAAATGCAAAAGGCTCGGCCTCAGGCAGTGCGTTCGGTGCAAGGAGACAGTAAAGGTGTGTGGTCTGAGTTCTGTCTCGTTGGTCCTTCTTTCAGGTGAGCAGTAGCACCGAACCCTAAAATATATATATTGTTTTTTTAGACGATTATTGCAGTATTATGTTCTCTCTCCGCGAAAATTAGCATTTTCGACTACTCTTGCTTCTATCATCTACAAAAGCATACACATTTTGTAATAATAGCGTTTGCAATCTCAACGAAATATCGCGTTGTCATTGGACACGTGCCGTCCTGGATCCCAGCACAATGCTATTCGCATAGTTAAAGATAATTTCAATCTTTGATTGTTTTTTTTTTAATAAGGAAATCGGCCGCTCATCGTTATGATTTATAGAATTCTAGGATGCTTAGAGCCAGCAGAGTGAATTATCGCCATATTTAGGCTATCTCAGAAACCTGCACTAGAGCACCTTCAACAAAGTTAACGAAAATAAACTTAAATACAGTAAGGGTCTTGAACCCCTGGTTCGAGACCTTTGGGATATCAAATGAAACGCTTCAATTGCAGCACAACTGTATGCTTTCTTTTTGCTTAAACGAAACGCCGGATTTAACGAAATGTCTGGTTATAGCGAAACGTCAGCTGGTGGTATCCCGAGTCTTTACAAAGAAGGAAGTCCTCTTGGATAACTTCCCATCCCGCATCTCGTTTGTTTTTGTATTTATTTTATAACAGGACACAAACTCACTAAGCACCTTCTGGTGAAGAATTCCTTCAATGGTGTTAAAGCCATTTTACATTAAACACTTGTGGGAGGAGACCCGCGTCAAGATTAATGCCAAAAAGGTGGTTTGAATTACCCCTTGCCAAGACCGTCGTGGGAACAACGAGCTTTAAAGAACGGTCACCCCTGATCAACACACTAGTAAAACAAAGCAAAAATAATAAGAGGGCGAGGGAACAAAACGTTAGGCACACCTTATGGTATACCGTATATAGACCTTTTCATCCTCCCCCGCATGGGCGCTGCCATCTTGGAATCACGTGACGCGGCAGCCATTAGGTTGCTTCAACTTGCTGCTCCGCTCTCCCTCCGCGCCTTGGCGGATGCGTTGTATTCGTGTTTTTCGTCGCGTTTCACCGCGCTTTCTTGCCTTACGTCGGGAACTATTGTCCGATATGCCTACTCGACCACTAAGACATCACGAGGGTTCAAAGGTCCTCATGACAACTCAGTTTTGTTTGCTAATAGTGGCGGAACATTCGCAATAAGAATCGTGTATATTTAGGATCGCTAGGCGTCAAGCGCAAGGAGACTATCTTCATTTCCTGAAAGTATCGTTTCGTTCTTTGTATTCATAATATATCGAAAACAGATTCTTCTGGTTATGTGAGGAAACTCGCGGAGTAGATAGGCAACGAACGTGTAACTTGTATTTTATTTGAGGGAAGTAATGGTACGTCAACATAAGGCGATTTGTTGTTCAGAATACCACACATGTGTATGAGGTTCTCAATCTTTTTTTGCGACGTAAACATTTGGTTGGTCGGTTACTTATGAAGTTTAAGAAATTGTTACCGTGCTTGCTGCCATTTCGACAGTAATTTAAGTGATTTATTGATTAGATAGCCAGTGCCATTCACTTAGTTTATTTTAACACAAGGTTGGGACTTTCTGCGTAAGAAACTGCCACAGATAACTTAACAGTAGCGAGTTTTAAATAGCGTGCACAAAGAAATAACGTCGTTTCTATTTGCGAATCTAAAACGCAGTTTGGGATCGGCGCATGCGCAATAATGACGACGTTTTTTTTTTTGCGTGTGCGTGTTTTATTTTTGTTAGTATCTAGCATCCGCAATATTTGACGCCGAAAAAAAAATGCCGTCTGCATAACAATTACTCGGGTCCAGGATTGTCGATGGTGAACAGAGGTTTACTTTTGGTGGCTGGCGACACCGAAATTTACAAAGCGAATCTGTTCAAACAAATAAATATTTGTTCACACAGGTCCGTGAAGTGGTGCCTAGCGCTAGAATTCAGCCAAACTTTCCGAGGTATTTCTCCTCTTGCGCCCTTTAATTTTATATGGCCAATTTTACGGAAGACAAATGCTAGGCTTAATTTAATGGGCCTGTCACTTATATCATATTTTGAGTAAGCAAATGTTCATTTAAAATAATTTATTTCCTAGGTCCAATATCGCGAAATTCTGCTTATGAATACTTTAACATGACATGGTTCATAATTTAAGAGATTTCCTACTCGGGTTCTCAAATCATGCTCGAGTGTGATATATATAAAAAAAGAGGTCGAGACGATATTGCTTGTTTATATCAATTATCTGCGTCTCATTACACGATACGTTTTTAGCCTGCGAAGTTACCACGAAAAAAAAAAGAAACAAAAAAACAATGAGTAGTAGACTTTCGAGTTCATCTGTACTGGCCGATTCAGCACATTGCTAATCAAGTTGTCGATATGGTTCTTTACATTCACGTGTTATAGTCTCTTCATTAGTTTGTTTTTCTGGAAACTGGTGTCATCGGGTACCGCCGTAGACGATGGTAATCTCCCCTGTACACCAGTCAGGCGTTTCGCAACCGACCATAATGAGATACATAAAAAAGTTGGTCAAAAAAGCCCCAATTTAGGCTAAAATACACCTCGTAGTCCTCAAAGTGGCTCAATACCTGTGTTTCATTGGGTGTGTGCTACAAGAAAAATATTCATATCACAAAATTAAGCAAAAACAACGTAAAACAGCAACATAGCTGCGTTCACGTTGAAACCGAAACCAACCAAATTGAAGCAACCTAATGGCGCCGAGTGCGGCCAGCAGTAATACGTAACTGGAAACGCTTTTACC
>JAZHYW010034241.1:0-15467 GCA_037355805.1 Ixodes ricinus | reverse complement strand
CCCCTTTAAGACTTCTCGCCTAACCCCGACGGTAGCTGAACTGCAGTCAACGGCCTGTGTCAGGACCAAAGTGCCAGATCATCGGTGAATTTATTAAAGGCACAATTAAAAACAAAACAGCAGCTGAGGACAAAGTAAAAGGTACCCGACAGGACGCAGTGCTGACTCTGAACTGAAGATTATTTATGTTAGCATCCAGTATAAATACCAAACATGCCACTCCAAATAAATCGAGGAAAAACACAAAAAATGCATATCACGTGTTCGGCACAACACCGTCACTGGGCCCCAGTTTCGCAATGTTACGAGCTTCGTAACATTGTGCTTAAATTATGTCTGCATACCAACTAGCCCAAGCTACTACGTTAATCAATTTTTAAGAGCTGCAGCAAGCACGGCTTAGCAGTGAACGATCCAGGAATTCCCTGACTCAACATAAAGTGACGCGACCATGAATGCTGAGCTTGGGTCCGAGACGGAAACTTTCGCAGTCGACGTCAACTCGAACCGCGGAGACTGTCGAATGACCGCTATGTGCACTCACTTTCAGACGTGATCGGAATTCCGGACAACATCAAGGGTTGCAAGTGCCTATCCATCGTCGAGGAACAGATGTCAGCCCCGTCGGAAGGTGAGTCATGTCCTTTCACTCGAATCTGTGCTTCCAACCGCAGAGCAAAAAAAACGTCCTTTGCGCGAAGCTCCAAGAATAACTTTCCACTTACTTACTTGTGTCACTCTGAGAATGTTCCAAATGCAAGCTCTTTGTGCACTGTTCGTCAGCCTGGCCCATGAGTAGTTGTAGGAGACAGAGTTGGCTTTTTAAATTTTGGTTGTGAAAGCCACTTTTTTTTTTTTTCATTTGTTTTTGGGTTGGTTGCATTTGAGATGTTTGTTTGGTTTAATGCGAGGCTTCCCGAAGGCTTCCACGCAACTTATCAACATTGAGCAGCTGTACTTGAACGACACTTTTCTAGAATACTTGCCCGCAAACTTTGGAAGGTATGTATCTTGCCCATACTTTTTCTAACATTCCTAACATAAACCGAATGCCGCTTACTAGTTCATAACTGATACATCATTCTTCGGGTGAAACATTGTCCTACGTTTCGCTTAGCCGTCCCGATGTGAGCAGTTCTAACGGAATGGGAAAGAGGCATTTCAAATGGTGCAATTTCCCGCAAAGAAGTGTGAACCCTATATACATTGGTAGCATTATCTATTACCGTCTCCCAATGCCGGTAACATTGATAATGTTCGTGTGACATCATTAATACACCTTTCTTAAAAATCACATAACATCAAAATGACCCTAAAACCGAATGTTATTTTACGTTGATATGAGGACAGGATGAATTTTATGAATTTACTACTAGTATGTCTATTTTTTAAAACCAATTTCGAAAGTGTAAGTGTCAGCATACGTGAATGTCAGCAAACACCAAAAAGCTGCACTTGTCCGAATCTGTAGGCGCTCTCCCAGCATTCTATACTTACAACCGATTGAGCGATGATGACAATGTCTCTGCGTAATTTGCCTTTCGTGTTTTCAGTTTTGATTCATGTTGAAAGTTTGCTATACATTCTCTCGCAAATACGACCTGCTCAAGTGTTTTTTAGCTTAGATTATAGGACCATTAAGTTCACCGTGGTTTCCAGAGTGTCATTTACAATGTTTTGATTTCAGGCTCTCAAAGTTAAAAATATTGGAACTTCGCGAGAACCACCTCAAAGTGCTCCCAAAGTCGATGGCAAGGCTTACTGAGCTAATTCGACTGGACATTGGCCAGAACGATTTTGCTGAACTGGCAAGTTCATGATTTTTTCTTTTTTCTGGAATGCTTGCAATTGGGTTTGTTCTCATACGCTTTCAAGCGCTGTCCTTTTTATTTTTTCAATCATTAAATGAGGGTCATGCTGTCGTGACTGTTTATAATGAAGTCGGTGATAACGAAATAGCGGCTGTAGCAAAGTGATCATGATTTCCCATTCCTGTTCGCACTTTTGCAATGTATTTGTGTCTGTTTTTAGCGAAGGAAGATGAGCGGCTCCCGCAAATGTAGCAAAAACAAATTTTCGGATAATTTAAAAATAATCAAATTCGGAAGCTTACCGAGTCGCAGACTGGCCCACTTTGCTGCCGCGGCCGAGCAGTCACCCAGAACAGGCCACAGACATGCCCTGCAAAGGCCGCCAGCGGCAGCCTCTGCATCGTCGTCTGCTCCACCGCTCCCTAATTGGGAGGCGGCTTTTCCGCATCGCACGCAGAGAAGCCGTCGTGGCATGCGACAGGGGCGTTTGGAGCGCTAGCGACGAGAGGGAAGCAACTCCAATCATGGAGAGCATTTGCCATTTAATGGTGGACGTTTCCTGGGCAGATTGGCGCAAGTGTGCCTGCATTTGGTCGTCTCGTGGCCAGCGTGGCGAAGAAACTGGGCAGAGAGGTGGACACATTTGCGCACGGTGAACGCTTTTGACTCCTTGCAGGTTGCAGCTCATTTTGCAAACGCGGCCCACAAACCACGTGACCCCGATTGATCAGTCGCCCTCTCTAAATGTAGGCTCTCTGTAGCGACGAGACACAAACTCTAGCGCGAACTCGGTGCCGTGCGGGCTTCTTTGTTCTTCGTGTTCCATGTCGGCGTTGCTAGTCAATGTAGTCCCTCTCTGCGCGAAGGTCTAGCTTCGCTCCAAGCACCGATCCGGCAACTCCTCGCCACTCAACTATGACGAGTCCCAGCTTTGCCGGCACCTTGACAGGCAAGACGAAGGCAAGCTCCTTGAAACAAAGGCGTGCCGCCATCCTCGACAAAGTGCGCATAAATGTAAGGATGCCGCCCACCGCCGGCATCCTGCGCGGCGCGCTGTCGCAGCTGTCGACACGGTCCGTACGTAGCTCACAGAATCTTCTTTCGATCGGAGCTTCTCGCAGTTGGGGAGAAACGGCTCTGATCTTACAAAGGGTGCTTGCAGGGAAGCCTCGACCGCTTTCTGCAGGCACGATAAACATGTCCCCATAACAACCTCGTGTTATCTTTTTTTTTCGCGTTACTTTTGTGGAGTTTAGGTATAAAGAAGAAGCGGATATAGTGAAGTGATTTCAGATTCCCGTCGACTTTGTTATAACCAGTCTCGACAGTATATCGGCTTGACACCTGCACAAACGAACCTTCACTTTGTT
Organism: Ixodes ricinus; assembly: GCA_037355805.1. Lineage (NCBI taxonomy): Eukaryota > Metazoa > Arthropoda > Arachnida > Ixodida > Ixodidae > Ixodes > Ixodes ricinus. Next base: position 12,286 of record JAZHYW010034241.1, on the reverse strand, counting down.
ATTTGTATTCTTCTGTTGCTGTTCAAATACCTAACGTTAGGATCTGTCAGGTATGAAATTTGGGCTCGGTAAATGCACCGCATTACAGATTGCCCTTCATTGCATTCTTAGGTTGATGTACTATGGGTTATGCAGTTTCGTACATGATCGTGTATAGGTTGCTTTCACATTTTCATGTTCTCTGTGGATGTTTGCTTTTCTTTTTAATGTTTGGCCGGTATGCATCGAAATAGCTGGAAAGCCGTCCTGGGAAGGTGATCGTGTGAAGGCGTCGTTCTCATAAAAATATAGAAACCTCCGGTTCTATGGTTGTCAACCTAGCGAATTCCTTTTTTGTTAGGCATACGTGAACACAATGTTTAAGGAGCTGCTCTCATTATTTATACGCATAGCCCGCAAAGCTCGGCTTCCAGTAATAAATGCAACCTTCGTCGTAGCGGCGTAAAAGGCGTCGTAGTGCCGGACGACTTCTGGCGCTAATCTTGTCATTCTTCTCGCAGCCGGAGGTGATTGGAAGTCTGCCCAGTCTCACAGAACTCTGGTGCGACAACAACCGGCTGACAGCTCTGCCATCGGTAAGATTCTGCAATCAAACCACCGTTAGAACGCGCCCTCACATTGTTGGAACATGCCGGACGTGACGAGTCGAAAAATCAAGTTCATTTTGGAAATTTTTTTATATTCTTGGTTTTGCTTGTTTTATTATCCTTGGACATCCCACTTTTACGAGTAGAAAAATTAAAAACAAAATATAGACGAGAATCGACAAAAAAAGAAATGCGTCCAACTAACTTGCGGTTGCTGCGAAACACGAATCTTCGAGAGGCTGTCACTGGGGACAGCGGCGCTTTTTACATTTCTCCGATTTCATTTTGCAACAGACAACACTAAGAAGCGAAATTTTCGCCTACGAAACTTCCAAAGCGAGTACAAGTTTTACCACAGATGGTGCAAAAGCAAGCGGAGAATGCCAGCTGAGGGACATTTACACGCGACAGTGCGAGCTTAACCACGGCAACGGCGACTGTTTCGGCGCTCCGTTCACGTGTGTGTTTGCAAAAGAAGATTGGGTTCTTCGAAAATGTTTACGGAGCAAGTGGCCATGGCTCTGCAAGTTCAGTGATGTGCGACATTGGCGCATTGACGATACTTCTGAGCAATGCGATCCGTCCCGCTTGTCACGGAGCGTGGCTGGGAAACGCGAGGGATAGTATTCGTCGTCCCTCAAACTACGCTTGGAGAAGGGCGCAGTGCCTCAAACGGATTCTTTCTTTCGACGTTTACGTCGAAACATTCCGCGTCAGGTGGAGTCAGCGCAAAGCAAAGCTACGACAGTGGGAGCGTGCACGAGTTTCGCCGTCTGTCAGCTCGAGAACTGTAAACTTCCATGCCTTAGCGCAATTCTCAGTCTGCTAACAAAAATTCACCACAAGACCTCCACTAGCATAAAAGTTTATGCCGCTGCCATGAAAACTTCCAACCAAAACCTTATGAAGACCGAAATGTTGACGTGGGAGGAGCAGCTGATGTAACGTGGTTGATGGCTTGTGGTACAAGAGGGGCCAGAAAAGTCACAACATACAGTGAAGGACGGCTTTAGTGACTCTGGATGATATTTGGACACTCTATCTATGTTATCTCCCATTTTCATGCAGTAATCCCAGCCGATTTCAGAAGATTATACATCTTTCGAAACTTTCAAAAGCATTTACCATAGAATACCGCGCATCCGCCCATTCCACATTAAGCGCCCATTCCCAAATTTGTAAGATCTGAGAAAATACGCACAGTACATTTATATGTAAAATTGATGACTGGACAAGCTCCCATCCCCCATTTTTTTGCGATTATCTCCAAAGTTTGAGTGGTCGCTTGCCCGGTATTTTACGGTATATCGTTTAGCAACTTTGGGCTGTCTTGTCAGCTTGTGCACTCAGTTACTTGTACATAGATTCTTTCCTTCATAATGAAAATTTTTTATGTATTATCCTGAGGGTGCGTGGAGTGCAGGTATTGGAAGTTGCGTTTTCGAACGGTAACGATTGCCCAGTTGCGCCCGATCCGCACATACAGCAAGATGGCTTTGCCCACAAGGAGATTGGGGAATAGGGTGCCAATGCTCCAAGCATAGCTCGTTCCCTGTGACACTCTACTCTTTCTGGATGTTTTGGCGCATAGTGGTTGCAATTGGCGATGGCTACGATGAAAGAATGAGACTTCCTGACCTTTAGGTACGGTGTTGGGAAGCTCAGGCAAATTGAGTTTTTTTTTACATTTCTGGAGGAGGGAAAAGCACTTGCTGCAGTTTCACTTGTTTGTCCCCAAGTCTCGGGTGTTTGAGATGTCGAACGTTTACCTCTCGCCCGAGCATTCTTTGTCATTTCTTTCAGACAAAGTTTCGGATAACCATCAACCGTGGCTTTAGACCACAGGATGGCTAAAGTGTCGTGACTCCGAAGCATAGCTTGTTTGGTGGCTTTAGGCAACACCAGCAGTACTGCACCCTCGTTTGCCTGCGGCATGTTTTGTTGCTCCTTTTGTGGACACTTCTTTACGTGGGGTCTCAACTTTGCGCGTGGTCTCGGCGACTGATTTCGATCCCAACATTTTTGCCGAGCGCACCTCGCTCACATCTCGGGTTTTCGCGGCATGTTTGCATTTCAGTACCTTGGAAATCTCGTGAAGCTCACTTACTTGGACGCCAGCCGGAACCGGATCTCATACGTTGCGGAAGAAATCGAGCACCTGGCGGTGCTCTCGGATCTCACGCTCACCGCCAACAAGTTGCAAAAGGTTCCGGAGACCCTGGGTAGCGTGTCCCGCCCTTTCCCCCCTCTGCACTGACGAACATGCTCACGGATGCGCAAACCCGGGAGTCTTGTTTTCAATTAATTTTTTCCCGTCGTCCGTTTCAGGCTGTCTTCAAAGCTTGACGACGTTGCGACTGGACGACAATCACTTAGCTACCCTGCCGGACAGCATTGGACAGTAAGCGCCACCCTTTTTGCCCGTGTTTGGAGTGTCTGCATCCAGGTGGAATCGATTGCCGACCACCGGACATTTCACGTGCTTCTCTACACAAATTGTAATTGGATGTTCCTATTGCCGTTGACAGGGATAAACTTGTGACTACCTATATTCACGCGCAGAGAGTGGGGTTAGGTGATAAAGTGAAAAGGAGGCGATTCATTGGTTCGGCTAGTGCGTTGCTCCCCACCCCACTGTCAGTTTACGGCTGATTGAAGTATTGTGGCCGCTCTAAACTGCGTATACAGTAGACTCTCATTAATTCAAACTCCAGGAAGTCACAGATTTTAGTTTGAATTATCAGAAGTTTGAATTATCAGAAATTCATCTAAATATGATACTAGACAACGTTATGATTTGTTACATGGATAGCTACACATACAAAGCAGATATTTTCCAGTTTCCTCTACATAGGCCTAATTATAAGCAAGTGTGGGCATAACACATTGGTGAAAAACTGTGACGTTAAGTTTATTCATCCGGCAAAACAGTTGTCGACTGTGGACTGTTTAGTCAGCACATGAGATCTCAAAACAAAATTTTCAATATTAGCCAATGCAAGTAGCTCTTTACGGGGCTCTTCCTTTGAAGACAAACTTTCGGAGCTGAGCGATGTGCTCATGGGCCACTGGGGCTGTGAAAGTTGGTAGTGGGTCATCCCTTTCTTCATTGTAACCTTCACTCTCACTGCTGCACCGTGCTGGCATTACTTCCTGTACTATGTCCTCTAATGAGTCATCACGACAAACACACACATCGTCGTCAAGACTAGCATATTCCGCCAGCTCGGCGTTCACATTATGTGCTTCAAGGCCAGAAAGCATGATGCCAGTGAGCTGTTCCTCATCCTCGATGTCGTCTTGGTCATTATTGCTAGTCTTGAAGCACATAATGTGAACCCCGTTTTCCGCTAATGTGTGCCCGCTTGAGCCCCGTTGAGTGCGCTTCTTTCCGAGCACCGGTGCACTCCGTAGAAGCAGCAAACGCAAGCTCCGCGGGTATTGCTTCTCTGCGGTGCACCGCTGCTCGAGCCCCGTTGAGTGCGCTTCTTTCCGAGCACCGGTGCACTGCGTAGAAGCAGCAAACGCAAGCTCCGCGGGTATTGCTTCTCTGCGGTGCACCGGTGCTCGGAAAGAGGCGCACTCAACGGGGCCGTGAGAACAAAAAAGTATGAATTAAGCAAAAACGCCGTTCGAATTAAGCGGCTTATAAATACATTAAAAGCATAGCGGGACAACATCCAGAATTTTCAAATCTGTTTGAATTAACCGAATGCGAAATATCCGAGTTTGAATTATCGCGAGCCTACTGTATCTAAGCTCCCACTGCTGTAAAGGCTGCTTGGAGGTTGTACAGACAAGCCATCTGCCTTGTGACGTGTGACGCTGTATGGGAAAGATTGTGGACGGGACATAGGGTATTTGGTTAATTGGTTGAGCAAGCAGATAACTAGCATTTGCGAAACAATCTCCTCCTGTTGCTGTTCCACAGCGAAAGCATGCTCGCTGGAGTGGTGTACGCTTGAGTCTCAGGTTCTGTTTTGTCAGGTTGTGCAAGCTGGAAGAAGTTGATAATCAATGGTAATGAGTATTGCACTTTACCTTCTACGGTGGGACTGCTACGGAGTCTTCCGATACTCGTCGCATGACGCCACAACCTCTTGGAGGACCTGCCACCTGAGGTAAAGTTTTTTTCTTCCTTTTTTTGCTCTGCATCTGGGGACCTTAAAGGGACACTGACAGGGTGTTTATGCTCGCCGAGGTTTTTAGTTGTACATGACATATGAGAGCCCAGCTACCCAAACACAATTTGCGACTCGAGAAATTCGGTTTCTTTTCACGCCCGAGAACTCGCACGATCAAGAACTGGCCGGTTCCAGTGCACAAGCTCACTCTCTTCTCGTGGTCCGCCGCGTTTTCGAAAGTTATCGATGCGACTGCCAAATTGAAGCAGTCGTTGGTCACTGAAGGCACACACTCCATGTAAAAAATGAGAAAAAATATGAAACCCATTTTTTGTGGCTTCTAAAAGCTGCCAATCCGTTGATTGAAAAAAAAAGTTCCGACAGAGCCCCGGAAGCATTCTGTGCGTGCGTCGTTTCAGCGTACTCGTGGGACTTCGCGGGGACGGCGATGGCAGCCCGGACGGCGGGGCGTGGGGCCTCTGCTTCAGAGACTGTACGGATTCGCGGTACCGGCCCGAATTACTGTCTGCCTTTAAAGAGAAATTTGGGACTGATCAAAAAGAGGTAGGTATTCATCCCGTCGACGACCGCGACCGCCCGACCACCAAAAGCGAGTTGCACGAAGGCGTGGCCGAGTCGTCGCTCCCCTCTCGTGGCTGAAGACGCCAGCTCGCGCAAACTTCAAGCACTGGCGCGTCTGCTTCGGAGTTGAATATGCACGCGTCGCGATTCTTACTACTAGGTCGCGAATATGTCGCCAATACGTGGTAGCTTCCCGACCCGACCGGGAGTGCTTTTGCTGGAGGCGAATCGGCAGCAAACTTTCCAGCTTACAATTTACCGGCAGAAGTATTACTAGGGAAAGAGATCCCCCTGTCCCGTGATCCCCCCGTAGCTCCAGTGGGTGCTGGCGTCCGCTTCACCGCAGCGGCAGGACCAGGATTTGATCCCCGATGATGGCACTTTCCTTCCTTTTTCGAACATTTCGATGCCCGCCTTTCGCTACTTTACACAATTATCACTGAAGAAACAAACAAGAATTAACAAACAAAATGTTGTGGATTCGATAACGTCGCTGGGTTAAATGGGGATGGGATTTCCCTTTTTGACGCCTACTTGCAGACTCAATGTAATCACTTTCCACAAAATGCAAAGGCTCTCCAATCAGGTAGCGTCCGCTTTCCGAGGGTACATCGCAAAATGTTCTACAGGAATTGCAGCCAGCCATTGAGTCCCGATCCCACGTTGATATTTCGGAAGCCTCTGTCGCACAAATGCCACTTTTTTCGGAGCGCGGGACGTGCAGGCCAGCTCTTCACGCAACATCTTGGAGGTGTATTCTTTTCGAAGATCGATCACGAAAATTAACCGCGGGCACTATCGCTACTCATCTCCAACTCCTCAATGTACGAAACAACTCGTCTTGGAGTACAGAACAGCGGCAGAACATCGCATAACTGCAAAAGGGCTCGCAAACAGTGCCGCTAAAAGCCGCATGAGTACACTACGCCCGCCGAAAAAAAAAGAGAGAAAAAAAAGCGCCGCGGTCGGAGTGTAGCCACGTGACGCTTCCGCCACTCCGGCGCTATCCTCGCCCTTCTCCGTTTCCGGTTTCGAATTTCACGCAGTTTGCGTTTTTCACAACTTTATTAAAAAAATGCGGCTACTCCTGTTGCAAAATATTAATTGAGGTAGGTGATCCTCCGACACCATAATGAAGCGCCTGGCAAAAAAATGAAAAAAATTTTTTGGGAGGTTGTCGAGTGTCCCTTTAAAGGTGAAGCTACCATTAGCTAAACTACTGTAGTTCTTATTATAGTATCAAGTTTATAAAGAAAATAGTATGCAACTTCTTGTTTTCTGTTGAGACTACCTAGGCACTAGCACATTACCTGTCTTTCCCCCTTAACATCAAGAAGTTCGCAAACATAGACATCAATTTACCTTAATACCCATCTCCCCTTTACTGCACCAATGTGTTTAAATGTAGTTTTGTTCACTTGCACCGTTGGCGGACTCGGATCTGCTTGCCCCTTGATTACTTTGTGACCTCATCCAAATAATGTCTTCACTGTCCTGAGTTAAGAGATTGTGATAAGCATAAGTCTACCTACTGATCTGTACCTAGATAATATTGTTTTCATGCAAAAAGAAAAGCACGCAGTCCGGCTGAGTTAGTGCATAATGAATACCCGGAAACAGCGCAAAATCACTGCAAAGTGCAATGTACGACAAGTGAAGAGACGAACACACGCTGACTGGCAGCAGGAGTTTATTCCTGCGAAGGAACAGAAAGGAAAACATAAAAGAAGCAAGATAGATAAAAGAATCAAAGTTTCCATGCTCATGATGTAAGCACTTGTGGCAGTTCTGGTTGACGTATAGTAGTCATGTTTCCCGCGTGCTACGAGTTCAGCTTTTTTTCCCTTCTTTGTCTAACTGGCACCTCCCCTACTTGGGCCTCGAATGGCCCATACACAATTTCTCTAAACAAATCAAAATTAGAACAAGAAAAATCACCTGTCTTGGACTTTCTGTCAGCTGCAGTGAGGGTGCAGTAGCTCTTGGATGCGATTTTCAGTGAGCCGCGCTTCCTATCGCAATTTAGCGGGGATATTGTGACATCTTGTCACCGTGATGCCGTGACCGATTTCCTCGCTTCGGCGATTAGTGGAAATAGGTGTCACGTGATGTCGGGTCACGTGAGCCTCCGACAGCATGACACTTGCGGCTGCGCCACATCATTTGCGTCCACTTCGGGGCCACTTTTGGAGCACAGAGCAGAATAGGACTCGAAACAGTCCCGGTCGGAGGCACGCGTTGCTGGCGCACGTAGTTACGAGAGTCTGGAGGGGACCGGCGGTACCTCACTCCGGGGCCCCGTGTGCGTCGGTTTCAGATCGGGAGCTGCGGAAGCTGCGGGTGCTGTCTCTGCGCGACAACCCCGCCTCTGCAACGTGCCGGACGAGCTGGGCCACCTGGGGGCGCTGAGGTGGTGAACCTGAGCGGGAACCAGCTCGCCACCTGCCGGTCAGCCTCGCCAGAGCTCGGGAGCCTCCACGCCCCTCTGGCTCTCGCAGAGCCAGGTGAGCAGTAGAAAAACCCGGTGGTTCCCAAACTTTTCGGTCTCCTAGAAGTTCTTACCTGCCTTAACTAATAACCCCAAAAAAACCTATAAAAAAAATGTCGACATTTGTGTTTACACAGCGTGAAGATCGAGTCTGCCTTTGAGAGTGCAGCGACACTGGTTTACGCTGTAACCATAAGATGTCTCCCGGGGGGAGCGCCAACCCCACTTTCCACTGAAAACTGGGTTAATCTAGACATTAGGCACTTGTCCGGTCAAATCGGGCACTTAACGTGTAAATTTGCCAATTCCCAAGTTTGGGAAATGTTAATAGTGGGTCGCTTGAGCGAAGTGGATGCTTCTGCTGTATATTACGGTAGGTGAAAATTCAGCCAGTGCAGATACCCCTGCCAGCCTGGAGCCCTTTCACATGCATTACGCAGTAGTGATACGCGACCGCACGTTGTGGGTATGTAGCCACTTCGAGGTTTAGTTTATGAATGGCTCAAGAGATGGCGTGTTCCGGAATTAACTTTATGTAGAGATGACAGATGGCGCTTAGCTCATGTTATAAAAGGCACTCGCTCTTGGCGCTGCTCGGGGGATCGGTGGCCGAGTGGGCTAAAGCGCACACCCAGCTCGACGCGCGTGGAGCGAAAGCTCGCGCTGCAGAACCCAGGGATCCTGGGTTCGAGCCCCACCCTGCCCGTTTCGATCTGGATGAGCATCGTACCGGCGTGCGGTCGTGTATCACTACTGCGTGGTGCACGTTAAAGACCCCAGGCTAGCGGTTGTACCGCACTGGCTAAATTGCTCATCTACAGCGAGTGACTCGTCGCAACTTTAAATGGCTGACCAACTACACGCTGTATAAATATCCCCACAACCCCCGGCGCTGCTCGTAGTTTAGCTGGATGGAGGCAGTAGACAAGGCTGCGGAGCGGAGAGCGCGCAAGGCGGCGGCAGCGCGCGCTCGCAGACAGAATCCAGCCGTGCGAGAGCGAGAGGCCGAAGCATGTCGTCAGGCTGCGCGTCGACGCCGCCAAGATCCGGCCGTGCGAGAGCGGGAAGCCGAATCGCGTCGTCAGTCTGCTCGGATAAAACTTGATTTGTATACACACACACACAGTGTTTCTCACGTCTTTACATGGCGATGAGTAGGCGAATTAACGGAAGAATCGCTGGTTTACCGACGATTCACTCCGGAGCTTCGCCCACTCATCATCATTCACCACGTGGATATGCTTACCATTTTTCAGGCAGTTCACTGTACACATTCACATGTTGTGACATTAGAAGTAAGAACAAACTGAAAGTATGTATCAGTCACCGGCAAAACATTGACCGCCGAATTCACAAACCTCACTCCAATTGTGGTGCCCCTCCACTCCTTCAAGGACGGCGCGAGGGCCGGCGCCTGGCCAGTCGTGACAACGGATAGGCAGCCTAGGCTGCCTTATCGGTGCGGCCGCAATTGGCCACGTGCCGGCCCTCTCGCCTTCCTTGAGGAATTAGTGGAAAGGTGCCTCAATGGGAGTGAGGTTTGTTAGTCGAGCGATGCATATTTCTCTAAATAAGCACTGGACCAAAGATTTTGTCGAGCTCTGAAGCATGCGTGGATTACAGTTCCAACGAATACTGTTAGCACGCAGCTCATGGCATCCCTATACTTTTTACGTGTAGTATACAGCACTGAACGCCAGTCCCATTCTCCTTATGCCATTCTAAAAATATTTGTATCCATCTAGGTAGATGAAGTCTATAATTCTATGTCTGAGTATACTCTATGACAGCAGGAGTACATAGCTGGTTATGCAGATTTATGTAATTGGCCACTTGTATATCATTCTAAGTTCTTCTGCAGTTCAAGTTAACCTTATTTTGTTGTTTCTTTAACTTAAAAGACCCTTAGTAGACCCTCAACGGATTAGGTTAATACATAAAGCAATGCTTGTTGAAGCGCGAAGAGGGTGGGACGGGGAGAGTGAGGGTAAGGCTTTTTGCATGAGGGGACTACGAGTGGGGTTTAGCACCCCGTTTCAAAATGGGGTGCTAATGATGCGGGGCTTTTAAGACAGGGACTCTGCGTGCGGGGGCAATCATGCTACACCACTCTGGGGAACCCCGTGTTCCTTAGAACCCAGTTTGAGAACCCATGGTCTAGATGGGGTGTCTTAGGGTTTTTAAACTGGCTTATCCAGAGTATCCAGTATACCTGCTTGTTGGTGATGTGCTTTCCCCATGCCTGTTTGTTGTACAGTGAAATACCTTTTGAACAAACTTTGAGGGACCCAAGAAAAAGGTTTGAATAAGTGAAAGTTCACTCAACTGAGTGCATTGGACACAATAAGGGTTTGCTGGGGATTTCTACAAAAGTTTGTTTCAGCTCGAGTTAGTTCAGGTGGTATTTCACTGTAGGCAGAAGTTTGTTTTTAAGTAGAAGTTTGCTATAAGCAGAAGTTAGTTATAAGCAAAAGTTTGTTATAAGCAGAATATTGTTATAAACGGAAGTTTTGTTATAGGGAGTAGTTTGTTGTAAACAGGAGTTTGTTATAAGCTTAGAAGTTTGTTTTAAAGGGATACTGAAATTAAAATTGAGATATACCTCTTAAATCAGACACAAGTTAAGCATAGTCAACAAAATCTGCTAGTGACAAATCGCACATTTGAATTTCGAATGGATGGCTATATTTTTTTGTTCCAAACGGCCGATTCCTGACGAACGCTGGAAGAGCAGCCATCGGAGAGTGTGATGCATCCCGAGCACGTTCATGACGTTGTGCTTAGCTTCACGGACAAGGCTACAGGGAGGCTGACGAGGTTGTGAGCTGAGCCACTTGGTGGCATCGACGCTTTACCACCTGACCGTTTGGGATGGCCGATGACTGGTTCTGTAATGTGTAATGCCAACAAAGTCGAAAAAGCGACTCACCTCAGCTTTCAACTCCCCTCTCCCCGCTTCCCGCAGGAGTTGAATATGTGCGGGAGAGAAGGATAATCCGGTTTGGCCAGGTTCGCAGGGCTCACGCATCCGCAGCTTGTCGCCATACTTCAGCGGAGCAGTGCTGCTTTTATGGGAAAAGGGACGTAACGACATTCCAAGTAGCTCTGGGAGCATTCACCAGGTGCAATCTTGTAATCGGTTTATTTGTTTTAAATAATGTTTATGTGTCTTTTTGAAAAAAATTTGGTGCTTCCGTGGTGTGGCCAGAACATGGTTGACATTTAGACAAAAAATAGGTGCTAGAGCTTCGTTGCAGTACCCCTTTAGGTAAAAGTTTGTTATAAGTACAAGTTTTATTATAAGCAGAAGTTTGTTATAAGCCAGAGCTTGCTATAAGCAGGCATGTGTTGTAAGCAGAAATTTGTTATAAGCAGGAGTTATAAACAGCAGTGTGCTCTTAGCAGAAGTTTGTTTTAAGTGCATCATTTTGGCAGACGAAACCACTGGTGCTGCTCCAGTCTGATCTGGACCGAGAGACCGGCCAGAGGGTACTTACCTGCTTCCTGCTTCCCCAAGAGTCGCCGTCTGCTCACGGAGAAAAGCCCGGTGAGCTTTCCTCCGTGTCCCTGTCCGGTCTTAAAACGAAAATTCAAGTGGGCAACAGTGAAAAAGAACGGTTCTCACAGTTTGTTTTAAACTGTGATTGCCAAATGTGGAGGGTTAAGCGACCATAATCCAACCACAGTCAACGGGTTGAATATATTTTCGTAAGTGCAGCCTCAGGATGCCACCATTTTTCTGTTGGCACACATATTAGACATGGCCTTATCTTCTAGCTTCAGCTAAAGCATGCCCATGGTTGCCAGATTGATTGTTATTTTGAATGCTTCCTCGTCTACTCTGCGCCAGACTAGTTTTTGGAGTGCAGTTGCATGCATAGACGTGTTTAATTTAAAAGGAGGGATTGAGGAAATGAAACCGTGTTTTTCGTCCCGCATAAAATGAACTATGCATCGCAGAAAACTGGAACTCCGTGAGAATGTGACGCTAGTGGTGGTGATAAAATGCAAAACTTTAAGTATGTGACATTACCGCAATCAAAAGATTGAAAAAAAGAAAAAAAGAAAGATGTTTACAACTTCTTGTAATGCCGAATGAGATCGCAGCTCTTGAGGAGGAGAAGGGGTGGGTATGCCCTTTCCCTCCTCCCTCCTCCCTCCTCCTCCTCCTCCTCCTGCTGCTACTGCTGAGGAGGAGGAGAGCGCGTTGCATCATGGGAAACGTCCCATGATGCAATGCACGGTCACTCGTGACCCACGCTTTGCATCATGGGACGTTTACCATAATGAAACGCGCGGGTCCTCGTGGACGTCATTCGTGACCCTCGTGACGTCACGTATGACGTCATTATGGGACGTTTTCCATAATGCACCGTGCGGCTACGCCGACGGCGACGCCGCTCCAAGCCGGAAAGGGCGCCTAAGAGCTGCGCTCTAAAACAAAACTTCTCAATGAGCCGATGTCCACCTTAGCTCTAATATTCATCAGATAGAAATTTGAGATT
>JAZHYW010034239.1:0-27329 GCA_037355805.1 Ixodes ricinus | reverse complement strand
GTACTTCGTTTCAGCTTGGGTCCAGACGCAGCCGATGCTACGAGCGCGAGCGTGTGCCCCTGAACAGTGCTTGCATTGCACGAGCGCGCGTGCTTGGCAGGGACGCTCAAAGCCCAGAGCTCACGCTTGTAGCATTGCCTGCGTCTGGACCCAAGCTGAAACGAAGAATAGTTCCACCCGCAGGGTCTTCCCCGTCTTCACCCAGGTTTGCAAAAAGTTACAGAAAAGTGTCAAATTCAGAAACAAGAGTTCATGCCAAGATCTTCCGTTGGTGCCTACCAAGACAAAACCCTAGATCTCGCTCTCAGTAACCATGATCAGTGGCGTACCAACTTGTTTTTGAGTGTGTGTGTGTGTGTGGGGGGGGGGGGGGAAGGGGGGGAACCAGACGCCCCCCCCCCCGCCAGGGCCGGGGGGGAGAGGTGCCCTTGGTATCTCTTGGGCGCCGCCGGCCAGTGTTTGCCCTGCCCAGTGGTGGCTGTTTCAGGGGGGGGGGGGGGCAAAACACATGCCTTGCCCCCACTCTGAGACCTGGTGGGGGGGGCTGCCCCCCCCCCGGTTGGTACGCCCATGACCATGATACAGACACACACAACAAGTAGTTAAAACTTAAAACGCCAGGGAACAGTGCAGCGCGATATACAGCTGAAACCCGACCGGTTTCAGGTAAAAGGGGAGGGGAGTAACTGGTTGACTGCTCGCCACAGTTGTGTCAGTATGTACTGAGGATGTCACCTGCATAGGTGGAAAAACGTCTGTACCTTTATTAATTTGTTATGTTAAGTCGAAGTTGTGGGTCGCTGCCTGATTGACGCCCGATCGGGACGTGCCTCGCTCGCTCCCCCAAGAAGTCACTCGCACAACATGCGCTTTCAAAACAGTTTACTTGACTCACTCGTTGGCAGTCAGCGTACTGTCCTCGTTCTCCTCGTCGTCGTCCTCGTCGTCGCCGTCACGCACACACTCTGTCCAGTCCGCAGGTCAAGAGGAGCCCCCTTGTCCCGCTTCCCTTTTGTATCCTCGCCCCCACCGATCACGTGCCCACCACGACCCGTTCACGTGAGCACCCACGCCCTTGCCACGGTCCCCGCACGATCCCCGAGGGGCGATGACGAGCCGTATGGCGGCGCTCCCCCCGCCCAAAGATCCGGGTGAGCAGGAGACGGGCCGCTCGGCCTTGGCAGGGCGCGGGAAGAACGGGCGAAGGGGACGAGGAAATGCGGGAAAGACGGGACTCCAGGGGGACGCGGCCGGACGGATCCCCACAAAGTAAACCCTTTCAATTATAAAAGGGATACTCCAACTAAATTTGAAATATACACGTCGTTTTCAGCAGTGTTGGGAAGTACTTTAAGTACATTGAAAGTACTACTTCAAGTAGGTTTAGGAAACTTGTACTGTACTTGAAGTACATTCTCCGAGTATGTACTTGTACTTATTCCCGTCGTGTTCTAAAATAGGTTGGATATGATCCACAATATCCGTAAATGACAATCGCACGTTTGTATTTTGATCCTGGTGGCTGTATTTTCGTACGGCCCACTCTGGCAAGCGCTCGGAGAAGGCCCAGCTTAGAGCACGTGACATCCAACGCAATCGTGACGTAGGTCGTCTCAAGACGAGCAAAGCTACGGCGAGGCTGACGTCGAGAGGATGGCCTAGTCGTTCCAGCCACCGAAGCCGCTGCTTTTGTGCAGAATATCGAGTGACGGGTTAATCTTCTATAATCTTGTAGGGGGACAATAGCGACTTCTGCGACACACAAAAGGGATTGTCGGGAAGAGGGGAGTTCCTCCTTCCCTCCTTCTCTCGTCGTGGCCGGAGGCGAGACTAGCCACCTAGCGAGACGACCTCCGTCACTAGCTGTCAAGGTTCCTAGACGAGCATTACAAACGAGGCGTTAGCGACATCCACCAGGTGCTCTTTGCTAATCGTTTAATTCGTTTTAAAATTCCTTTTCGAGACTTTTTTAACAAGATATTGATATGTTTCATGTGATACTGCTCTCTTGAACATATATAGACCAAAAAATGAGTGCCGAAATTTCGTTGTAGTATCCCTTTAAAAATATTTTTTTCTAGTGCTTTCCGAGGAAAGTACAACTACCGACTTCAAAGTACATTACCCAAATTTGGTTTTGTTAAACTTGTATCCCGAAATGATGCTTTGTCAACTCTGAAGAAAAATTTTTAGGGATATTCTACTCTTGCCAGAAACGTGGGCAGACGACGCATCGCTCCATTTGTTCTGGTAGCGGATTTCCGGTTACTTTTTGAACTCTTGCTACTTCTCGGTCGGTCAGCGCAAGCGAGGATGTTTAAAATATTCGGAGAGCGAAATCAATCATAAATCCTAATGTAGCACCTGAGACTGTGGTGCGGAACAATTAAATTTTCAAGTCGAAGTAAAAGACAACAAAGGAGAACGTCACAATGCTTTGAGAAATTATCTTATGTATTTTTCTTCTATTTGAAAGTTCCTTAATTTTTCGCACCCCAACCTCAGGTGTTAAATTATGATTAAATTACCACCAGCGCGCTTGCACACTCACTGTTTTTTTTTTTTCATTAAGAAGAGGACATTTTTCTATGAGAGGATTGCTTGCGGAAGCTACGGGGCTGACGTTATACTCTCTCCTAGTACATTTAGCCCCTTGAGTGGAACAATCCGGTGCAAGGGGCGCCAAATTCAGAAAAGGGACTTCTGAATTTGGCTCCATTCCTGAAAATAACTACACTGTGGTCACTTGACTTTATCAAATATTTGCCGCTGTTTTTGAAAATTGGCCATGCACCCCTGATTACCTCTGGGCCCTGGGCAATGAATACCAGTTAAAAAATCACTATATAGGGGAATGAAAGGACATAATGAAAGATTGTGTTAAAATACTTGTACTTTACTTTGAAAGTACATTGTATTTATAGTACTTGACTTCAAGTACATTGCACCCAGTGTATTTAACACTTTACTTAAAGTACATCACGTCTCATTTACTTTGTACTTTACTTAAAGCACCTTTTAGATGCACTTTACCCAACACTGGTTTTCAGTAATAGGGTGAATATGATCCACAATATCCGTAAATGACACTCGCACGTTTGTATTTTGAACATATAATTAAAACAGCGCAAACGAACACAAGGACAAGTAGAAGAAGTGACACAGACACAGCGCTGTGTCCCTTCTTCTACTTGTCCTTGTCTGTGTCACCTCTTCTACTTGTCCTTGTGTTCGTTTGCGCTGTTTTAATTATATGCTCACTATGCACCACCGACTAGCCCACCTCCAAACATTATTGTATTTTGAGCCTGATGGCTGTCTATTTCGTTATAAACGGCCCACTCTGGCAAGCGCTCGAAGAGCAGTCAGCGGAGAGCACGTGACATCCGCCGCAGTTGTGACGTAGATTGTCTCGGGACGAGCAAAGCTGCGGCGAGGCTGACGTCGAGAGGATGTCCTAGCCGTTCCATCCACCGAAGCGGCCAAAGCGGGGGATCGGTGGCCGAGTGGGCAAACGCACACCAGCTCGGAGCGCGTGGAGCGAAAGCTCGCGCTGCAGAACCAGGGATCCTGGGTTCAATCCCCACCCCTGCCCGTTTCGATCTGGATGAGCATCGTACCGGCGTGCGGTCGTGTATCAGTATCACTACTGCGTGGTGCACGTTAAAGACCCCGGGCTAGCGGTTGTATTGCGCTGGCTAAATTGCTCATCAACAGCGAGTGACTCGTCCGCAGCTTTGAAATGGCTGATCAACTACAGGCTGTATCAATATCCACACAACCCCAATTATCATTTTAGCTGCACGAAGCACGCCAGCGATCAGGCTACCGCAACCCCAAAGCTGACAGTAGCGACGTCCGGCACACACAAAAAAGGGTCTCGGGCAGAGGGGAGTTCATCCTTCCAGTGATCCTTCCCCTCTTCTCTTGTGGCAGGAGGCGAGACAGTTGGATGGATGGATGTTACTGGCTATACCCTTTGTAGCGGTTGGTAGCTTGCGCCACCTAGCCTAAGTCTAAGAAAGACAAACATTTGATCCCTCCCGCCCTTCTAAGCCAATTTCTCCCCCTAACTATCATCAGGTAATGCGTGATACCACCAAAATAATCTTTGAGGATCGGACATAAAAAAAAAAAAAACTAAAAACATCACTTTCCGTTTTCCCCCCCGGCGAGGGAGTCGCCAATTTTCCTCCGGTCAAACCTTGCCGGCGTTACCCCGGCACCGGACCCACTGGGGGACAGGGTGGAGACTTTGGGCCGGAGCCACGCGAGCGAGAGTCCCTATTTTCCTTTGTCCCGCCTGCCCCCAGCTGTGCTAGTTAGTTGTGCATCATTCAATTTGCCCTAGATAATTTCCACCAATGTTCGAATTACCTCTTTGTGACTGTAATCCTTTTCTCCGTCCTTCCATCGTCGCCAGCAAAGCCCAGGGCCCCGGCCAAATCTGTTACCCCCTCAGGGAGGGCAGGACAGAAGCCCCGTGCACTTTAAAACCAAGTGCTCAAGTGTCTCACTCTCATTATGGTAGGCAGCACCATACTGTGTCTATCTCCTGAAATTTAGCCCTATACGTCCTCGTCCTCAAAACTCCCGTTCTCGCCTCGGACAGCAAAGAACTTCCCAGCGAGTTGTCAAACACATTTTCCTTTCTTATGTCCTGTTTTTTGTAACCTGTACACTGTTAGAGCCGATTTTTCCTGCATTCTTCCCTCCCACATTTCCCTCTCTGCCTCTTTCCACTCCCTTTTTTACTGAGGCAGTCTGCTCAGCCCCTTCACTATAGTAGGTTACAAGTCAAGAAGGTAGCGGCAAATGCCCCTCAAAGGGAATCATATATCCCTCCGCCACCTCCGCATCCAATAGCGTCCCATTGTTTCCGTGACGTTGCGGGCAACGCGCGAGGAGGTCGTGCCTTTCTGTACATACTGTACATACTGTCGTGTCTTGTGTGGAGAGAGGTGATGTGAAGAAGGGTTCCCTTTCCTTCCTTCTTTTCAACCCTATATAAAGGGTTCTTTTCTCAATAAAGGTTTGGCTGTGTTTGAGACGTTCTCCTTCTCTTTCTTGCCGTCGTCTGTCATTACCTCAGTCTCGGGTTTTTTACTAAAATGTTTAATTTACACCAGCTCACTTGCGCCCTTATGTTCTGCTTATTCATACTGTATTTGCTTTATCTCTCGACTTTGACTTAGCACTGTGGAAGCCACGAGGGGGAGATTAAGTCTTCCCCTTCCGATGGAAACAAAGACGACTTTCGGAGATTAGCTTCCCCCTCCGATTGATACAAAGGCTGCTTTCAGGGGCTCGGTTCCTTCTCCGATGAATACAAAGGTCTCTTTCTTAAAAAGTGGGGGTCGGAGACAAGTTGGCACCACTCTGTGGCCATTATCTATCCATTGAAGCGGAACAAGGAGCGTTTCCAGTGAACTCTTCTTTCGATTGCGGAGGGATTTGAAACCGGCGCACCACGCTTGTGGGAGGAGCTTCTCCTACCTTCTTAACTTGTAACCGACTATAGTGAGTAGGTATTTAAATGTAAGCTTTCGGATAGGGTTTGTCCATTTTGTGTTTATGCTTTTCATGTATAAATACTTGTACACCTTACGTGCCCACTGCGTATCATCCATTTCGGTCAACCTTTGTTGAAATATCAACTTACTAATTGCCTCCCCGCTCTCAAAAGACGACCAGCCCATGTCCCCCTGTACTCCCTCATTTGGTGTCTTTCCAATGCCAATCTGCCTACGCTTAACTTTGTCGGACTTCTAATCCTGATAGGCATCCTTCGTTGCCTAGGAGGCGCTGCGAAAATGACTTGTTAGGAGTTATTTTGGGTAGTACAAACTTGAGCGACTCAAACTGCCACTCATATAGAAGCGGGCCTGTTCTGGCGCGGAACACGATAACAAAGAAAATAGAGAAAAAAAAAAAACGAAAAATTCTAACACCGTCGAAGCACAGGCCAAAGCTAGGACGATAAGGTTGTGAACTGAGAAACGCCGTGTCACGCGTCCCAAAGAAACATAAAAGGGAAGAAAAAACAAAAACGTCGGGACGCCAGATGTTCTAACGTCACCACGAGACGCGTACCCTAGCGGTGGTGGCATGAATCCGGAACTTTCGGTTGTCTTGCGGCGTTGAATGTAGCCGATTTCGGACGTCCAAAGGTGTTTTTCCGTTCTTCTGCAATACACGGAAGGAAAAAAGTCACGGCGAAGGCGCCACAATAGTGGGAGTCCCAACCAGGTGAGCTTGTACTGCCCAAAACGAGGGCGCCACAGTCTGTTCAAAGCTTCAGCGCACGAGGCCCATTGAACCTCTGGTTTCATGCACAGCACCTCATTGCCAAAAGACAGTCCAAGTACCATCCCTCCTTTCCATATACCCCTGACCAGAGCCGTATATTGGGAGAGTTTGGCCAGTGGGTGTGGCGACGAAGGCGCCGGAGAGGAGAAAAGTAAACGAAAGGGAGGAGAGCGCCGAAGGAGCGAGAGAGAAAGAAGGGAGCAGAGAGGAGACGACCGCCGTTTTGACGCAACGCTGTCGGAGAAAGAGCACTGCTGAGGCTACGCGTCGTCTGCTACGGGCCGACTTCTTTTTCGCCTGAATAAAAGTTTGTGGCCATACGTCGAGAAAACTTCATTTATTAGCTTTATAACCCACCGAGGAATAATAGTATATCCTTTTCTTGCCAGAGCCAGCGATATAAAAGGAAATAATCGAGATTTAGATGGCGATCCAATGCATTCTGCCGGGAGAATGATCGAAGATGGCGGCCCTCCCCACTCAGCTGGGAGCAGCCGGGAGTTCACGCGCATGCGCTCATGCCTCTCGCTCTGCGCCGCGTGCTGATTGGCTCGCTCGGGAGGAGAGCGTCACGGCGGCGAGATCATAGACTGACCAAACTCTCCCCATATACGGCTCTGCCCCTGACCACTTCATATCTATTATAGTTGCCATAGTGCCTTGAGCTTCATAATGGATGAATTTCTTTTCCCTTTTCTAATTATATTCTCCTCATGTTCCTCTAGATATTTCTTTCCCTCATTGAACCAGACTCCCAGATATTTGTATTTTCCTACATGGTCTATTAAAATGTCTTGTATCCTCAGGGGTTCCCTCTTTTCGTCATTAAACACCATTACTCCTGACTTGTCGCTACTAAAGCTCATGCCCAAGATGTCCCCTTCCTCTCCACATATGCCAGCTAGTTCCTGTAACGTATCCTGGTTATCTGCCATAAGTACTATGTCGTCCGCATACATCAGTCCTGGTATTACCTGTCTTACCTTTCTCCCTCCTTCCATATAACTCACATCAAAACCTATGTTGCTCTGCTCTAATTTCTTTTCCATTTCACTGAGATATATCATGAAGAGCAGAGGTGACAGTGGACAACCCTGCCTGAGCCCTCTTTTTATTGCTGCAGGTTGTGTAATTTCTGCTTCCCATGTTATAACCACCTTATTGTCTGCGTAAACCTTCTGAAGAAACCTAACCAAATTTGCATCCAAATTATACTCTTTCAGCCGACCCCAAAGTTTTTCCTGGCTCACATTATCGTATGCTCCCTTGATGTCCAAATAAGCTAACCATAAAGGTAGTTTGGTTCTTCATTGCTATTTCTATACATTGAGTGGTGACGAATAAGTTATCTTCCAGTCTTCTATCTCTTCGGAATCCATTTTGAAGCTCACCCAGTATTTGCGTATCTTCTGCCCATTCCTCCATTTTCTGCTTTACAATCTGCATAGCTAATCTGTATAGAACTGAGGTTACCGTTATCGGGCGATATGACTTAATGTTGTCTTTGTTTCCTTTGCCTTTATATATTAGTCTCATTCTACTTAGTTTCCAATCATTGGGTACCTCTCCTTCCATAATCGCTTGATTAATCACCTGCCGTAACTTCAATTTGCTTGTTTTTCCTAGTGTCTTTATGAGTTCCATGGGTATGTCGTCGGGGCCTGTCGCTGTACCTGCTGGAACCTTACTTTCTGCCTTATCCCATTCTCTTGTGGTCGTCTCCATTGTTATACAATTCTGCTCCTCCTCTACACTGCTGCTGTCACTGCTATCCACCGTCCCCCTCTGCTCAAGCTGGGAGAAAGCCTCTTCGATTGTCTGCCTAATATATTCCCGTGCCTCTTCCCCCTCTACCCTTCTCCCCTCCTGTGTGGTCAGTAAGTGTTGGAAATCCTCTGTCTTTCTCCCCTGCGCTTTAATGTGCTCCCAAAACCTTTTTGCCGCATTCTTATCTTTTTTATTTATTTCCATCATCCACTGCACTCCTGCACTCCCAATTTTGGCCTGTATTAAAGCTGATGCCTCCCTTTTCCGCTCTTGGAAGCTCTCCCATTTGGATGTTACCTCAGCTGGCAGAGCTCCCCTTTCTTTGCCCACCTATGCTCCCTAGATGCCTCTTGGCGCCGCAATATGGCTGCTTTGACCTCCTTATCCCACCAGCTTTTTGGTTTGTGTCTTCGTTTTTGCTTTCCTCTTTGTTTAATTCGATGCTTCTCTAATTCTCTCTTAAAGATTCCTATTAAATCCTCATACGTCCACTCTTTTGCTGGTTGTTTCGATACTATGTCCTCAATGCTTTTAGATACTTTTTGAATTTGAGCTTCACTTAGTTTTGGCTTACCCACTTGTTCCTGGGCTTGTTGTTCAGATTCAGATGTGCCAAATTTAATCTTAATTCTTTTGTGGTCACTCCCTAAGCTTTTTGTACCTTCCTCATCTATTTCCATACTTCCTAGCCTGTCATACAGTTTGTGGGACATGAGGCAGTAGTCTATTGTTGAGTGTGAGTTGTTTCGTTCCCACGTTATTTTGCCTTCGCATTTTACTTGTGCATTAACTAACACTAGGTCCAGGGCATCACAGAAATCTTCTAGCATTTTTCCGGTTGTATCTGTGAATCCGTCAAACTCTTCTATGTGGGCATTCATGTCTCCTATGATAATTATTTCCTGATTAAGGCCAATTTCTCTAATGTCCCTCGAGATACATGCAAAGTGTTCTGAATTTTCCTCCCTTGAGTCATTTCCTGTTTTTAGGTACGCAAACCCCAGAAGAGTGTTCAGACCTGTTACCCTACCCTTCAGCCATAAGTGTTCCCTGCAGCCTTCTCTCTCCCTTTCCCAGTCCTGCCCTTTTACTAACGCTCCTAGGCCTCCGCCTTTCCTTTCCCCTGCCCTCCGGTTGCAACCCACCCAAGAATAACCTGGTATGTGGGGCGGTTCCTCCTCATCCCTAAGATGTGTTTCTGCTACACCATAGACTGCAAAATTTTCTGTCCCTAATTGTTCCCCGATCTCTTCCCATTTTAGCCTGTTTCTACCCCCCTGCATGTTTATAAAGCTTATATTTAGCTGTCTCCTCTTCTTTTTCCTACGAGGCTTCCTCCTGCCCTCCCCTCCCACCCCCTCACCAAAGTTTTGCCCGAGTTCTCATCTACTTTCGGGCCCTCGGTGGGTCCAAAAAAACCCTTGCCCTGTCTCCCATCTTAGCCCCGATACGCCACCCCGTGTGCTGTCCATAGTGTATCCCATCTCTTTCGAATCGAGGTGATGGCCCTCTTTGGTACACTCCCTTGTTCACCTCCAGCACCTCATAGCCCAGCTTCTCTCCCTGTTGCCTGATGGTTCGGTTGGCCGCTACAACATTTTTCTCGGTTGTTACCGACTGTTTCTCCACCTCCGGATCGTGCACATTAAGATGTGCACCCCCTCGGAGACAGCCCTCAGCTTCCTCACCCCAGCCTCTATCTGCCTTCCCAAGTTGTGGCCCCTCCCATTGAGGACGTCGTTCAGTCCAGCGTGAACGATCACTAAGTTTTTCCCCTGCTCATTCTCCCACACTATGTCCTTTGCACTCTCCATCACCTCGCTCATGCACTTTCCAGGGTGGCCGCTAACACCTTCACCCTATCGTCTCCACTCACCCTGCTCGCTACCCCTGTGGCACACCTGGAGACATTAGAGCTCCCAATAACTAGTACTCTCCGAGTCCCTACCCTTCCATGCTGCTGCTCCCCTACTGCCGGCTCTTCTGGCTCCTGATTTCCCACACCTTTGGGTGCGGACGCAGTGACTTGCACACGCAACCCCGATCTGGGTGCGGGAACGAGGGGCTCTGTGCCCTTGTTCTCTTCCACTGCGGGGTTCGTCCCAGTTGTCCCCTGTTCCTTACCCTCCACTTTCCTTTTCAGTTCCTCGAACTCGGTCTGTGCCACCTCTCTTTGTTCTGCCTCTCTTCTCCATCTCCCCTCCATTTCCTCTAGCCTCGCCTTCAGGACTACGAGCTCTCTAAGCTGTACTTCAAGCTTCCCACGTTCCTCCCGCTCTATTTCCAGTTCCTTCTGCATCTCTTCCAGCTTCACTTCAGCTTCGGCTACCCTCCCTCCCTCCCCGGTTTCCTCTGCCTCCCTTTTCTCCACTGCTTTCCTCATGGCCTCCGCCATCTCCTCTAGCCGCGTGTTTTGAGCTACGGTCTCTCTCGCCTCTCTTTCTAGCTTCTCTCTCTCTTCCCGTTCGGCGTTCAGCTCTTGCCTCATCTCCTGCAGCGCCTCAGTCACCCCCTCGATTTTCATGCAGATCCTGCAGAGGTATTCCCTATCCGTAGCCTCCTCGATCGAGCTGAAAGGGGTCTCCTCGAGGAAACACCATCTACCGCAGCCGCCACACTCGACGTTCGGCACTTCCGGATCATCATTCCCACTTCCTTTCTTTCTTTCCTCGTTCGTCATGCCTCTGCGTCTCCCACGTCCGCGAGAACTTTCCCGGCTACGTGACCACACGCGTAGACAAAATGACAGCAAAAACTAAACCTATTCGTCGCCCTCCAGCGACGTGTCCCGCCAGAAATTCAAACTGCACCGTCGTTAGCACCACGTGGCCCCGTCTAAGCCAACTTCTTTGTCGCTACCGCTACATCTAGCTAAACTACCCCAACTAAGCAATATTCCGCTCCCTGCGCTACTACCCCATACACAGTTGGATAACAAACTGCAGAAAATGAAAACCAAAGGCTACTTAGCTACGCAGAAGATCCGTCGCGATGTCGCATCCACGCAGCAGACGCTTCCTCCAAGTTTTTTGTAACGATCGTCACTACCTGTCAAGGGTCCTAGACGGGCATTACAAAAAGGCGCTAGCGACATCCACCAGGTGCTCTTGACTAATCGTTTAATTCGTTTTAAAATTCCTTTTCGTGTATTTTTCAACAAGAGATTGGTGTGTCTGACGTGATACTGCTCCCTTGAACACGAATAGACAAAAAAAAATCTAACCCTCTTTTTTCGAGGGTTGGGTTAGAGAAGCGCTCATAAATTCCTGTCTGTGTGTGTCCGTCCCCAGTGGCGTCACAAGGGGGAATGGGGGGGGGGGGGTCGTGGCGGGCAACCGCTCTGGGTGCCGCTGACTCTCGTGACGCTACTGTCCGTCCCTATGTGTTTTATTCTTTCGTGTTTCAAGTCATCTGTGCCAATCTGCTCTGTGTTCATGTTCGCATTATCTTGTGAAACGCAGATTTTCTTTGTCTAACAAATTAGCTTGTTTATTAACCTCGATTCCAGGTTTTTATTTATTTATTTATTTATTTTACCCTCAGGGCGTAAGCATTACAGAGGGGGAAGTGGTTGCATGATATACTGAAAAAACACAGACACGGATACACAGGTAATACAATCAGTGTAGATTAGAAAAAAATACATTCCAAGGCTTTTTGAAAAAGGTCGTGATCTATGATCGAGACTACGGGTGCAGCCAGGTGGTTCCAGTCAAAGGATGTAGACGGTATGAAGGAATGGTAAAAGATGTTGGTGCGAGCATATGGGATGCCAACTTTGTGTTGATGGTCAAGTCTATGGTGAAACGTAAAGAGGAGGTATAATTAGAATATTACGCAGCGTCTCATTAGCGAAATAAATTTTATGAAACAGACTTAGACGGGCTACTTTTCTACGAGTTGATAATTCAGGAGAGAAAGATTAGACTTCATAGTGCTAACGCTGGCTGTCCGATGGTAATTCGAAAATATAAATCTAACAGAACGATTTTGGACGGCTTCAATCAAATCAATTAGTACAGACTGACCAGGGTCCCAAACAGAAGATGCATATTCAAGCTTTGATCGTACAAGGGTTTTATAAAGAATTAACTTCAAAGACTGGGGTACTAAAAAAAAATTCCTTTTAAGGAAACCTAGCATGCGATTAGCGTTGTTAATGATGTAGTTAATGTGAGTCCTCCATGATAAATCAGATGTAATATGAACTCCTAAATACTTATAGGCCATAACTAATTCAAGGGGATGGTTATTTAGCGTATAATGGGGCTGAGATATGAGCTGAGTCAGAAAACACAGCATCCTACTGATGCTGTGTTTTCTGACTTTGCTAAAGCATTCGACAAAGTACCGCATAACCGACTTCTCCTAAAACTTTCATAATTAAACTTGTGCACCGACGTACTCTCCTGGATTAAGTCTTAAGATTTAAGCCAGGAGAGTACGTCTCCTCTTTTCTCTCACAACGTCATCAGTTTGTTTATGCTAAAGATTCCTCATCTGGTTTGGCTCCCGGAACATCTGGCATGCAACAGGGAACGCTCCCTGGTCCACTTCCCTTCCTCATCTACATCAACGATCTTCCGCTTCAGGTGTACTTCGTAAATGTGCTTATTCGCAAACGACTGTGTTGTTCATCGTAAAATAACATCCTGCCACGATTCCCGCTACAAAATGACCTTGACTCCTTTATTAGTACGGTGTAATATTTGGCAAATGTCACTCAATATTAACAAATGTAAATACATGCGCTTCTCTCGTTCCTCCTTTCAAGCCTCCGCTCCCCTTACTCTTAATGGTGTTCCTCAAGAATAAACTAACATATATATAAATATATCGGTGTTCTTCTAACTACACACCTTTCTTGGGATAGTCATATTGATTTAGCAGAGTGTTCTACCAACCGAAGCTTGGGTTACCTCCGTCGTAACTTCAGATCCGCCGCTTCCAACTTAAAACGGTTCCTTTACATTTCTGTGGTTCGATCTAAATTGGAATACGCATTCTCTATCTGGCACCCTCACCTTTCTACATTAAGGGACGGAGTAGAGTCACCTCAAAACCGTGCTGCCCAATTCATTTAATCTGATTATTCACGTTTCGCCAGTGTTTCCCTAATGTGTGTGTGTAAAACGTTTCATGAGAAAAAAAAAAGAAGTGGTCGCCCTCGCGCGTGACTTCTTTCACGGGACTTTCCCCTTAGAAAGCCCTTCTTCTAAATGTCCTGACGTAGGTCGCCCGACATCGTATAATCGAGCAGGGTCCGTAAGATTCGGACTCGTCTTTCAGAGTCACCAAACGGTCTGATCCACTCTTCGTAGGAGCTAGGAGTGTCTTCGCCCAGCTGGGCCCAAGCATCGCTTCTGTGTGTGGCGAGGGCCTCACATTCCCAAATCAGGTGGAAAAGTTTTGGGAGTGTGCCGTCTCCTTTGCATAGTTGACATCTTTGGTCGGGGGGTTCGTAATCAGGGTTCAGCTTTCTTTTCTTGATGGTCTCAAATTTTTGAGTCAGTGTATGGTGTTGTTGCGCCACCCGTACGAATTCGTCGTAATATCACCATTTCCTTGCGTTTGAAGTGGTTCGGTGGAATGGGATTTGGTTCGGGGTTCCAGGATTCCTTTAGTCGGTGCTTGCATTCTTTTTTGTGCATCCGCATAGCTTCAACCGGGTCGTATGTTGTATCGGCAGTTTCAGTGTTCGTCGGTGAGGGGTCGGATTCTCCGGCGACACGCGAGGGGTGAGGACTGTTTTGAAGTCAAATCTTTCTCTCCCCTTTGCCTCCTGTACAAAGTCTTTTCTTTTTCTTTTCATCAGTGCTAAATCAGTTTCTTCTCTCATCGAATCCCGGACAAAAGCTCACCGGACAAAAGCTCACCCGTTCACATCACCCTGAGATAATCCTTGATTTCAAGTACGTTTTTTACGACGCTCAAGAACGGAAAGAATTTAATTTTCCTAGCCATTCACTTCAAATATTACCCTGAACCCAAAGAAAACCCATGATTAGTAATGAAGAGACATTGTACCTAACCTTTATGTGCGCGTTTAGCGTTACATAAGCACAATGAAAAAGCGAGGTCACCGAAGGGTGACTTCGCTTCTTCAGTCACTCTTTGGGTTCAAAAACTTCGGTTCACGAAGTTTCTTGGGCGTGGCACAAGGGTGCTCCGGCATACCTTGAGTCAAGCAAGCTTTAACTTATCAGCTCCACTCAGTTTCAGTGACCTAAATGTTGGTCCGAAATTGTTGCTTCTCTGCCTGTTATGGCTTATCTGTCGACACCTTTCCATGGGATGGGATGCCAGTACTCCTAAAAATGGTGCAATCTCCATCGTCGTCCGCACTTTATCACAGCCCATGTTTCGCCCGAATAGCAAAAAAAAAAAAAAAAACAGAAAGAAACCAGGTGACCTTTTGTTTGGTGAGCTTCTGTCCGAGAGCTTTTGTCCGGTTATCTCTCTCTCCACCAACCTATTCTTCGGCGAGTCAGATCAATATAGCAAAATAGCCCGGCCGCGATGTTTCTACACGGCACATCAAAGAAGGACCTTGCTGAAGACATTGTTCTAATTGAGGACCCTATCAGATTTCGTAAAGCCATTTTCAACGTTGTGATTTAACACCCACTCCCCCCTCTCTAACGCCTCATGGCCCTGAGGGTAATGTAAATAAATAAATAGACAGACGATTGACTGACGCCACGCCCGTGTGCACGCTGTTCCAGCTTAATTGTTTTTATCATTTATTTCGTTTCGTTTCCTTTTAAACGTGGCCCCCAAAAAACAAAAAAACAAGCCTCTGGAAAAAAAAAAAGAGAAAAGATGTAGCGCAGTTCAGTGTCGTAATACATGTGGTACAAGACTGGGGACGTCGTACCTGAGAGAAGTATTTAAACTTCAGCAGCCTCCTCCTGATTGGTTGCCACTTTTGAAGAACTCCCTCAAAATGTGTAATTTGCTAGAATCTTTTTATGTTTAATTGAAAAACATTAGTCATTATGACTTGTGGTTTTAATTTTTTAATGCATTTGTGTTACGTTCGCTGAAGTTCGGCTGAAGTTCGTTTGTTATGCGCGTTCGCGGACCAACCACATCAGTGGTTCTCAAATGGGGTCCGCGGACGCTTTGGGATCCGCGAAGGCATTCGAGGGGTCCGCGAAGCCCTGCCTCATCATTTCAAGCCCGAATAAAGGTTATGATTCATGGTAATAAAACCCGAGACTCAGGAACACAGAGGGGGACGAACACAACACAATCTTTTTTCAGATTGGGAAAAAACGTTTTAATTTTCGTGTAGGTTTCTTTTGTGTGTATGTCAATGAGAGAAGTCTACTTCACTTACCCCTTAGTTTTATCCATTTAATAAATCATTATCATAATTAACCTATACCTCTTCCTTCACCTCACCACGAACAGGGTCCTCCATTACTCCGCCGACATCATTAAAATTGCACATGCTGTCTTTCATGTCGTGTAATATGTGAAACAAAATACTGTATAAATTATTTCATATATATATATATATATAGAGAGAGAGAGAGAGAGAGAGAGAGAGAGAGAGAGAGAAAGAATTCGGGTCAACACTATTCAGAATCGAATATCGTCGAATTGTTCCAAAATTTCGAAGGTTCGCCCGAACCAGACGAACCTTGAGATTCCACGAAAGCTCGCGACATCCATAGACAAGATGGAGTTGGGGTGGATTCAAGCACGATAGTTGGAATCCAGGCCGACACTGAGCGTGCGACCAAAGAGTCGCTGGTCGGCCTTGTTGGCCAAAGGCCGAGGTTGACCACAGGAATGAATTCCTCACAGGTAGGAATTCATCATACTCAAGTTGGCCAAAGGCCAACTTAAGTATGACGAATTCGACTTTTATTAATGGAAATGAGAGCAATTTCAGACTGTCAACTTTGTTGATGCTGGATGACTCCAAGCTTGCATCGTGCATTTTACACACACCGTCGAAATTGTCGCTGGCAATCGATAATCCCGGTCGTGACGTCATACATATAGGAACCATAAGAGGAACCAAAACATCTCGTCGCCAGACGCGAGGACACGTGATCCCATGAACGTGTCTGTATAGAGTTTGTGTGGATCGTGGCACGTGGTGTCGAACGTTCAGCAAGCATCAAGCACCGTCTCCTTGTCCGATATGAGGCCGTCTGCCGCCGCTGGACAGAAGACCAGCATCCGGTCGCTCCTCTGCCTGAAAAGACAAAAAAAAAAAAAGAGAAGAGAAAAAGAGAATGGAGATTTCACCGTTTCCTCCGTTCATTGAAGCAGTTGATGTTAAATCCGAAAGTTCCTTCCAGAAACAACGCTATATAGAAAGATTGACTCTTGTACGCGGCGAGAGATCAACAGTAGTGTATAATATCACCTGCGTGATGCACGTTAAAGACTAATCAAAAGTACTAGACTGACTAAATTTCTTATCTATAAAATGTTGAAAAACATTATATATATTTTTTCTTTTTTTACTGCAAAAATAGCCTACGCCTTGCCGAACGCTCATTCCCCGCCCATATGTAGCGCTAGAGGTTTGAATCAGATGACAAATTTTCAGCATGTACTAACCGTTATTCTATTAAAAAATTACAACTTGATTTTCTGAAATTTTCGGTGGAAAAATGGCGGCCTACAGAGCTCGAATACATGGAGCTCTATGGTGCGAGTTACCAATGACGGGCGAAAACGGGACCCATTTCCCCATTAGAATTTTCGTGAAATCACTTATCTTTTAAATAAGACAACGGTTAGTGGTGAAACTTTGACATCTGATTCGGACAGCTAGCGCTACATGTGGGCGGAAAATCAGCGTTCGGCAATGTTGCTTCAAAGAAAGCCACTCGACTTCGCGTGTCACTCCACTCTTGCGCAATAGCTTTGCCGGTGCTTTCTCTTACAGTCTCAGCTAAAAAAACGATTCCACCAAGCGCGCCCGTTGGGACGGACTAGCATCCCGTGCGACGCTCGCGTGATACACGATTAAAAACAAACGTAAAACCAACGCAAAACAAAAAACCTGTTTGCACAGACATTTTAAATGCAGGTTTCACTCTTAAAAATGCACGTGCGTCTACTTACCCGCAAAACACTCGAAGAGCCAATCTCTGCGATCCACGAAATCAGCTCAGCGAGTGATGAGGCGGAACATCTGTTTAGACCTAAAAATGAAGTCTGCGCTGTGGCATTACGCAATGCAAAGCGTCATGCTTGCATTGCGTAATGCCACAGCGCAGACGTAACTTTGAGGTCTAAACAGATGTTCCGCCTCATCACTCGCTGAGCTGATTTCGTGGATCGCAGAGATTGGCTCTTCGTATGTTTTGCGGGTAAGTAGACGCGCAGGCATTTTTAAGAGAGTTCTTTCTCGCTTGAGTTTCCAAAGTGGCACAAAAGAACATGCTCGCTAACAAGCGGTACCCAATCGCATATTTCCTCGCATTGATAACGCGTTCTCGCTTCATCTGTCGTGTTTCTTTTCGCCGTTAACGATAGCGGACTGGAATAACCTGCCTAACAGTATTGTGACCCAAATAGATAGATCATACCACATTCATATCGCAGCGAAGTAACCATTTCAACTGCACTAATAGTTTTTTTTATTTTATTTATATGCTTGTTTGAGTGCTGATTTCTGTTCCGATATGCCTTTATCTAACAATGTTTCAATGCCCCACTAACCCCTTGTGTAGTGCCCGTAAAGGCCCTCAAGGCCTAATAAATGATGATGATGACGATACGGCAACCCATCGCCTGTAAACGGAAGCGTTTGCGAACAGGAGCAGTGGGCATTGCGCTTGCGCCATAACACATTTTTCGTAGAGCGAAACATCTCCGCAAGCGCTGTGACGTCAGCATCAGTGTCACCGCCTTGGAGTGACGTCAGAAATATGGCGATAACGGTAATAAACCCCGGAGAAGGAGCACAAGGGTGACAAAGGACAAACACAAGTCAAAAGTTGTCCCCCTTGTTCCTCTTCTCCAGGGTTTATTATCGTTATTCCTGTCCAGCTAGTCTGCACCTTCGCATTATTTGCTTTATCATCAGAAATATTGTCTTTGGAGCGTCGGCCGTGTGAATGTGGTATTATACCCCATTCACACGACCAGCCTCAAGGTACGTTTAGGTACCTTTAGGTACCTTGCGGCGTCATCGTAGTCATTGTTAATGATCAATTGTTTAAAAGCGTTATTAACACCCGTCATTGTTTTGAGCCTCCACGAAACAAACACATATTAGAAACTTTTAGCAAACCGTTACAGCGTTCCGCGTACCGCACTGCCGGGGAATTTTGAAGCATGCTTTGAAGCGCGCGCCCGTGTGTTACCGTGACTGTGAGTCACGCGCTTCAAAGCATGCCTCAAAAGCTCTGGTAGTGCGGTACACCGAACACGGTAACGGTTTGCTAAAAGTCCCTACTCTAGTGGTTCCGTCAGAAATCTGATTATGTGTTCTTGAGAGGTTTTTTTTGAGAGCGCAGCTCTTAGGCGCCCGTTTCCGGCTTGAGCGGCATCGGCGTCGGCGTAACCGCAAGGTCACCTTAAGGTCACGTGACCCCCCAAGGTCACGTGACCACCAAGGTCATGTGACCCCCAAGGTCACGTGGCCCCCAGGTCACGTGACCCCCGGCCATGACCCGAAGGGTCACGTGACCTCCCCCAGGTCACGTGACCCCCGGCCACGTGACTCCCTCCGAGGTCACGTGACCCCCAGGTCACGTGACCGCCCCGAGGTCATGTGACCCCCCCCCTCCGCGCCTTCCCCCCCTCCTCAAGAGCTGCGCTCTAATTCGGCGTTACTGGGAGTTTGTAAACGGCTTTCATTTTTTATGCTTTGGGAGCTTTTTTGTTGGTGTTGCTGTTTGGGGGAAGAGGGGACACTGTCAAGCAGTTCTGTACTGCTTTTTACCCTCCTCCCTCTCTTCTTGTATGAAGAAAAAAAAACTTGAGGCATAAATTTACTGCCTTTTTTATTGTTTTCACTCCCCTCTATAATGATGATAGCCCTGAACGTATGTAAATAAATAAATAAACCGAATTTGTAGTTCACGTTTAGCGTGCCATCTGTTTACCAGGTCTGCGGGGACCTGCTGCAGGGTCTGTATATAGAGCGACGCCAAGCGGGAACTAGAACTGTTAAATAAGCCTCACTTCGGAGTAACAACGGTCGGCCGTCTTGGTGCTCAAAAATCATTGTTGCCAGTTGTCCGAAGCTGTATCCTAACTCTTAGGAAGCTGTTTTTCGTCCAAAAATCTTGAAACAGCGCGCGACAGAGCAAGACGACATCGCCCAAGCTTCCTGGTACCACATTTAAAAGTGAGGGCGGCACATTTTGGTATCGGAACGATCGTTAATATACTTTTTTCAAAAGCCCGCGCCTTCGCCTGTCCGCCATTGCTTGATCCCGTACTCCAAGCACTTATTGGGCACGAATGTGACGTCAGCGTTCGGCGAGGACTCGCATCCAATCACGCGCTTCGTGTACAAGCAACGGCGACAGCCAAGGTTGCCTGGTGGACTTTTGAAAAGGGCCCATCGTGCCCGCTCTGCGCTAAGCACCGAAATTGCGGCGCCCACGAGCAAATCGGGAAACGGAGTGCCGATACTCCAGGCGTAGCTTGGTGGAACCATAGGGTGAAACATTAGGTATCGCCATCTCGTAATTCAAAAGAGACGCGAGATTCTTCGCTGCAAACGTAGATTGACCGCTATTCTGGCTCCGAGCGGGAGCAAGACTAGAAATTACATCGATTATCGCACCATAGACGATCAAGATTATGATATTTCGTTGATCGGCAACTCAACATTTTCCTGGAAGAAGCAAAGCAGAGCACCTGTTATCCATCGGCCATCGCAACAGATTCCAGGGAAGGGAATCGCTCGAGTGTCTGGCAATAAAATAACGTTTTTTTGGTGGGTATGGGCAGGACGTTAATTATAGACGGGATGACTATCAACGGGCCATCGTAAGTGAGCCTCTCGAGTGTGATGCTGCAGTCATAAGAGGGTTGATAACCGTCAGATATCACTGCAGTATCGAAACGAGACAAATACGATAATATTTTTTGCTTCCATGCAGTGATATAGAATCGCTGCGTCAATCGAGCGAAACTGCGCCAATGGGCTCACCCTGCTAGTCTGGTACATGCTGCTACATGCTGACGAGTTTGCGCTAACGCTTCGCCAAAAGCTCAATTTGGTGCTTGATATGTCCCCTAATAATTCATGTCACGGTATACATTGCCGGATCCTTACAATATGTGAGGTGCCCATTTTGGACGATTTGTAATATCGGTTGTGCTGTTCGATTCGATATTCGTATCAAACACGACAGTTGTCGGAAGTTCTCCAACATGTCTGGCAAGTGCGATTCCTAATATGCTTTGGTACACTGCGGAGAAGCAACCATATTGTGGGCACAGCGATTCTGCGTGCTGTGCTTCGCTGCAACGCAAATGTGTTTTCGGCCAAAAAAAGAAAAAAGAGAGATTGGAGTGTGGCGCATGTTGATATGACGATGCAACATCGCAGCAAAGTTGTCGAAAGAAAACCAAGATTATTATGCACGGCTGCAATGCCTTGAATCGCTGCGAACATCATTGATTGGGTCGTGATTGTTTCCTCAGGTTTGAGATTTAAGAAATACTATTTGAGTATACCGAGAGGGTTGATACATATGCGAGTGGCGGCTTAAGGACGTATTGTTTTAGGTTTATTCTTTTTATGTGAAATCTCTCGTTTTCTTTTTACCTCTCGTAGGGTCTTGACTCTTTCAAGTCCCATGTCACTCAATAAGTAGTTTCAATTAAAACTAGACTAGCTTTGGCTACGGATGAATGGAAGCACGTAATCTACTAGATTTTGTTTAAGTAAACATGTTGATTGCCTAATAGAAATTTGTCATAGCCATAAAGCTATTCACAAGCAAAGGGTCGTTGGTGTGCTAAAAGATGAAAGCTTCGTTGACGTGAAATAAAAATACATACTTACTGCAACTTTCGGAATAAAAAAAAAAAAAAGAAAGATACAGCTGCTGCTAGAGAACGACAGCATACATATTGCAAGAATATTTTAGTTTCATGTCTGGTGCAAGCAGGGCTGAACCGCTAGTTCAGTGTTTGGGAAAATTACACTGCGAGAAATCCATTAGTGGCTACACAGCAGTGTGACAGCAAAAAAGTCACCGTATTTTTATTTCACGGGCCAAAACATGACTTTCTTTTAACATGTTATTCACTCTAGATTGAATGCGAACGGAATTCACAGTTGTTCTTCAAAGGTTCTTTTTGGTGCTCCAAATTGAACTTTAGGATGCTCCAAAATGACTCGAGCCAATCACATCACTATCAATGTCACGTAATCACTAGAAGCGGTAAAAAAAAAAAAGCGTAGCAAGCCCCGTCAAAATTTTATTATTTTTACCAACACCGATTGCAGAAATGTCCATGCATGATAAGCGCCCATGGGATTAAATCGGGCTTGTAGTTGTAACGAAGGCAGAGCTTCCCAGATCTAATGAACAGTTTGAGAGTCGCACTATATGTCCGGTATGTCGACTTTATAGCAATCAATCAATCACTAAATCAATCAATCTTTTTCTGTGTGCCTACGAGTATCATTACTGCCGTCTTAATTTATATATATGGGCTTATGCATGTAATCAGGCTCTATACGTAAATATATATATATATATAATCCAGTATCCAATCGGAAATAAAATAGCGCACCCCCCCCCCCCCTCCCTCCCCCCAAAAATTATTTACATTGTTTACAACCATGAACCCATCGCCGGAGATGTAATCGGTGCGTTGGAATCTTTGATTACTTTTCTTAATAAGGAAATCCGTCGCGTATCGTCATGATTTAGAGATTTCTAGGATGCTTAGGGCCAGCAGAATGAGTATTCGCCATATTTAGACGATCTCAGAAACCTCCTCAGGGCACCTTTAAACGGTGAGCAAAATTAGTCACTAAAACAAATATCAAGCTCAACTGGGAAGCCAGAACGATAGCGGATCCGTTTTTTTTTTCTTTTTCGGAAGCTTTGGACTTTTTAGAAACAAACAAACAAACAAACAGCTTAAGAGTCCTCACGTTCTCCGTGTGGGCTTGTTCATCGAGAGGATCTCGACGTGCTTCAGGAACATCCGGGACTTGAAAAAGATTTTGTCCGTCTTGTACTTGAAGGACGCCTTCTTGATGACTCCGACCCTGCTGGGCGTGGTGACCAGAAACGTGTACTTGGCGCCCGGGTACAGCTCTTCGCTCCTGCGAGGAATATGGCCGCCACTGCATGTCGGAATCTCATTGACTTAGGAGAGACATCATAGCTCTACGTTTCTTAAATTGTCAGTGACTTCACAGCATACTTGTTCGTCGTGGGTTTTAAGGGTCTTTCCTGAAGCCTTAATTAATCATTGTATTCTGCATTCACACGTTATTACCAAAGAATTGAAGTACTATTCTAATCGTTATCGGGTATGCTGAAGCGCCTCACATTCCTGCGTCCTGTACTCGATGACCACTTTGCTTGTTGCCTCTTCTACAATTTGAATGAAGGTAGGAGAAAAAAAAGAAACGTGAAATCTTTAACAAAACTTTACGCAGCCAGTTTTGATGCGTGTATAACGTATCAAAACTGGTTACAGGTTTGATACGTAATAGACGGTTCTAAAACGTACCAAACGTGATACGTTAGACAGGCTTAAGTTGTCTAAATTGAGGACGTGTGATGGCTTTGGTTTGCCGATAAGGCCCGGACCGCGCTCTTCTATAGCTCGCGTGAAATTATTACTGGTAGTTAAAAATTGGGAAGGATATCGTAACAGGTGGGAAAGTATATTCGTCCCCAAAGAGTACATCGAAAATAATCGCGGAAGCGAAACAGAAAAAAAAAGAATACTAACCTGCGGTTCACCTTGA
Organism: Ixodes ricinus; assembly: GCA_037355805.1. Lineage (NCBI taxonomy): Eukaryota > Metazoa > Arthropoda > Arachnida > Ixodida > Ixodidae > Ixodes > Ixodes ricinus. The sequence goes on along the minus strand of JAZHYW010034239.1, from coordinate 4,318 downwards.
CAGTCGCTTCCCCCTTGCTGCCTTCCAAGGTGAGGAAGAAATTTCCGGTGACCGGCGACGAGCGAGAGTCTTTGGACATCTGGACGTTCACGAGGTAGTGATAGGCTGTCAGAAAACTAAACACATAAAACAGTCGCGTTTTTTTTTTTATTATTTAGGCGCGTTTGTTTTGTTGTTGGGAGAGTGATAAGTAGGGTTTCGTGTTTTCGGGGTTAATTTTTCATCAAATTCGGACGTGTTTTAAAGCGATAGCTTTACGGGCGACACTTTGCAGAGATTTCGTCCTCGTAGGTTGTCGTCGTCGCGCGCGCGAAGAATGGAAAAACCTTTTTCTCTCCCCTCTTGGCGCGAGGAGAGGGAAGTCGGGACTTCCCGTCGGCCGTGCCGCGCGAAGAGAGCGAAGAGGGCAGCCCTGGCGTCCCGCCAAGAATGGCGCGACGAAGGGAGAATCTTCGTGTCGTCTGCTTGAAAGACTTGTTTTCAAACGTTACTCGCGTTATGCGAAATCCCACTTTGGCAGTATCCAGTTGCTACGCGTAATGTTGGATGGTTTTAGAAACTTCCACCGCGCTTACCACTTACTTCACGGATCACTGAGCACTAGTGGCGGTCGTCAGTGGCATCCACGACGCCAACCACGACGGCTATGAGAATTAACCACGTCGCACCTCCGTCCTCAGGTACGTGACGGCACCATTCCACCCGCATTGCGCGACCGTGCTACAGCTATCGCTTTCGTTTCTTCGCACATTGTGGGCGAAAAATACGTCTTTTTTTCGTTTGTTTTAATCTGTGTTTTTCAGCGTTTGTTTTCAGTGCCAGGCAAGAAATCGCGATCTATCGGGTCTAATAGTTAGAAAACAGCTATTATTATTTAATACATTTTATGTGTATTTGTTTTGTATTTTCGAATCAGGAATCATCGAGCAAGAAAGATTTATATCAGGCCGAACTTCCGGCAAATCGGAGCGTTGCGCTTTCTTTTGTGCCATTCACTTCGTTCGTCAGTTTCGTAACGTCATATTCCAGAGGTAAATAAGAACGCGGAAGAAACGAACACCAGAAAAGTAATGTCTTAGCTATTGCCCGAAAATCAAAGCGCAAAAAAAGAAGCAAATAAAACGCTTTCACTAACAAAAAATATCGAGCTTTATCGATCAATCAATCAATATGTCACGTTTAAAATACATCTTGTGATTAAGAAGCATCACTTTACGGCTACAATGATATAAATAAAATAAATCCGAATTTTGTTTTCTACTTTGGGTCGCATTATTTATTAGTACACCATACAATGGTCAATTTGCAGACAGTGGAGAGTTCCACGGAACCGTTTTTGACCTCCGATGCGGTCGCGATGGGCCCTCCGGTACGCACCGCGCATACGCCACCAAAGACTCCAATGCGGAACGATGGGCCCTCTCCGGTCGCCGAACTGCGCACATGCGCTACCGCAGAAGACTCCGATGGCGGAACGATGGGCCCTCCGATGCCGCCACTGCGCATGCGCTACCACAGAAGACTCCAATACGGAGCGATGGGCCTCTCCGGTACGCCGCTGCGCATGCGCTACCACAGAAGACTCCGATACGGAACGATGGCCCTCCGGTACGCACTGCGCATGCGCTACCACAGAAGACTCCGATACGGAACGATGGGCCCTCCGGTGCGCACTGCGCATGCGCTACCGCAGAAGACTCCGATGCGGGACGAGTGGGCCCTCCGGTACGCACTGCGCATGCGCTACCAGAAAGACTCCGATACGGAACGATGGGCCCTCCGGTACGCACTGCGCATGCGCTACCACAGAAGACTCCGATACGGAACGATGGGCCCTCAGTGCGCACTGCGCATGCGCTACCGCAGAGGACTCGATACGGAGACGATGGGCCCTCCGGTACGCACTGCGCATGCGCTACCACAGAGACTCCGATGCCCGGTACGATGTGGGCCGTCCGGTACGCACTGCGCATGCGCTATCACAGACTCCGATGCGGAACGATGGGCCCTCCGGTACGCACTGCGCATGCGCTACCACCGAAGACTCCGATACGGTACGATGTGGGCCGTCCGGTACGCACTGCGCATGCGCTATCACAGAAGACTCCGATACGGAACGATGGGCCCCTCCGGTGCGAACTGCGCATGCGCTTCCCCGCAGAGAAGACTCGCACGTGCGCCGGACGGGTACCGGAGGGCCCGTGCGTCTCGTATCGGAGACGAAAAAGACGGTTCCCTAAAACTCCCTAATATAGAGTTTTAAAGGACCATTTTTGCACATTTGTAACGAGTACGATGGGCCGTGCGGTACGCACTGCGCATATGCGAGGTCTTCTGCGGTCGCGCATGCGCAGTTCGTACCGGAGGGCACAACATGCGTACCGTATCGGAGGTGAAAAAACGATTCCCTAAAATTCCCCAGTGTCTGAGACCCCTCTCTTCCTTGTATGACGGTCCTGCCGCATTGGTCGCCACAAAATCTATCTGCACAGATGTTCCAAGCATGCATATGTACAGTGGTGGGAAGCACTTTAGGTACATTACACTTCACTTCAAGGAGGTCTGGATTACTTGTACATTACTTGAAGTACATTCTCTGAGTATATACAATCGTACTTCACTTAAAGTACTTTCTTTTCTGGTACTTTCCGAGGAAAGTTCAACTCGCGACTTCAAAGCACATCCACCAAATTCGGTATCCAGTAAAATTTAGGGATAATAATCCCTGGAGAAGGGGGACCAAAGGAAACAAAGGACTCGTTAAATTTGTATCACAAAGTGATGCTTTGTCAACTCTGAAGCCACTCGACTTTATCCAAATAAATCGCGCGCCCTTTCTGAAAATAAACTGATGTACCCCCGATTGCCTCTAAAACAATGCACACCAATTATAAACAAACAAAAATGGAGGGGGAGTGAAAGGGCATATTATGAAAGATTGTGTTAAAAAGTAATTCTACTTTACTTTGAAAGTACATTGTATTTATAGTATTTTACTTCAAGTACATTGCACCTGGTACACTTACTACTTTACTTGAAGTACATAACCTCTCATTTACTTGTGTACTTCACCTCAAGTACTTTTTAGATGTACTTTAACCAACACCAGTGCATATGTTTGAAGCAAGCACGTTTCGAACACCCTGTCCTTTATACGAGGTATCGTATGCAGTGTGATTACGGCATACGGTGTACGGTTACACGGAGGCAGTTCGTACCACAGAAGGGCTCGTCAGCGTTGGTGTCCAGGAACATCCGTCTCGTCCTGGAGTCGTTCTTGAAGCGCTTCCATTGGTCTGCCCGGAAGCCCATCTGGGCGCAGCGCGAGCCGTCGCTGCCGCAGTCGGAGCAGCGTCCCTTGTGGAACATCTCGTGCGACGAACACTCGAAGGCCAGCGACGAGCACTGCTTGTTCGTGATGGACTCGATTGGCGTAGTCCCGATGGCCCGCTGGTGGTGGCAGATCCCCATGGCGCGGGCACCTGCGCCCGCCGCCACATCGGTCTCGTTTACGGGACATTACAACGTTGTTTTTAAGAGTTTATCTTGGAAGCGTAAAAATTTCTGTTTTAAGCGTCAACTTCATTGTTCATCTTCAAAGAAGAGGGGTGGGAGAAAGAAAAAAATAAATAAAAGATTAGATGGGTGTTGCCATGTTGAAACGCTTCTCTGCACTAGGCACTTTCTGTTGCCTTCTGAAAGACGCTACGTGTGGAGCGCAGGTTTGTCTACTTCTTTTGCAGGCGTTGCAGTGACGTCTGGCACGCCGAACTCTGATTGGCCTGTGATGGAAGTGCTGGTGGGTAGACCTCAAAGCAAGCTGCCCTCGAGATCTACCCGGACCACTATCGCTCAATCAGAGCCAATCAGAGCTCGAGCGTTCTGAAGCCACCACAACCGCTGTAAAAGAAGCAGACAGGCACTTGCGCTCCCGCATAGTCACGGACAAGGTACTCGAGCACTTCGAGCGTGCGCGTAGCAGTCAAAGCACGACGGAAGCGCAGGCAGCGGTTGCTGGAGACCGGGTGGGTGGAAGCGCTGCGCCAATTGTGCCATCGTGCTTCCAATCCACTTTCGCTGCGCCATCCTGCTCCCAAGCGCAAACGTTGCGCCAAAATCATAGCCAAAAGAGTTTTTTTATGCTATATTTATTGAGGCGCTCTTCTTTACTGGTCCACCGTACTTTACCGTGTTGTGCTCGTTTCGATCATTCGGAACCAATGTTATGGAACCAATACCGACGAGGTCGCGTCAACGTCAAGGCAGGCGACTCGTTTGATGAAAACGGGCCCCGAGTGCCGATTTTCATCAAACACGT
>JAZHYW010034238.1:0-56891 GCA_037355805.1 Ixodes ricinus | reverse complement strand
GTGTGCTATCTAGCACTCGATAGTGTGTCTTACGACATGTTTCCCATCGAGGCAGTTAAAAGAAAAAGTTTTTGACAGTGCGGCATTCCTCAAGACAAGATGAGTCTAGCTTGCGAGTGTATCCCCACTCACTCGTGGTGTTGGACTTGCTCCAGCGCCAGCCGCTGTCGGGGGTTCTTGTCGAGCATCCCCTTGAGGAGGCTGGCAAGGAGGGGTCCACTTCGGTGGGCACCTCAAATACCCCGCTGCCAATGTTCTCAAACAGCTTGTAGATGTTGTCGCCCTCGAATGGGTACTTGCCCGTCGTGATGTTGAACCTGCAACAGAGCATAGGCCAGGCTTTTGATTCCACAAGCTGGCATCCACTGGTTCTCTCTGTTATGAAAAATCTGCTTTGTCATGAGACTAGATTATGAGTAGGATTCTGTGCTTTTGGTATACACCGATAAACACTGAAGAATAACCCCCGAACCAGTTTTATCGAAATCGGGTAAAAACCAAAGCTTCATGGGGAAGCAACCTTTGCCTACAACTTTATTTGCTGTTCACCCGGGATAAAACCCCAGTGAACTTTCCACGAGATAGTCTCTTCCTTTGGAAACCAGACCCGTTGTCTCTTTTCCTCTTATCAATACCCGGATGTTTTCGAAGCCTTTAGGGTTACACGCATCTTTCCCCCAAAGGCTAAAGAATCCTATGTCCTGTTTCTTTCAACAGCCCCAATAAACACAAGTCTTTTGTCCAACACCGAATATTGACACCAAAGAACACCGAATCTATGGGAAACAAAAATAAATCCGGAACCATCAAACCCTATTATGAGTAGCTTTCACTGTATACAGAATGAATACAAGCACGTACCAGTGTGCCGAATGCCAAGCCAGAAAAGGTTGCAGCAAGCTGGCAGCAAGTAGACATCTTTATTATAGTAGTTTGTGCAGTGTTTAGTTTTGTTATAATGAAGCTGCATTTAAGTGCATTGGGCATGTTAGCTACAATTATTGTGGGTTTGGAAAATAGTGCAGCACTGGGGCAAAATTTGGCCGTGACACTTAAGACGGCTTACGTGTAGGAATGTGAAAGCATTCCTGCACGCAGCGCATTCCCACAAGCAGCGCGCCATGTCTTCCTTTTTCACCGCCGGCTCCACGACAGCTTCCGGAACGAAGCATCTGCGTTGCTACGTTTTTCTTTGCGTTTTATTTCTGAGAGATGTCCGTTTTAAACTTGAGCGGCGCGTGCTTGATGACATTTTTACGACCGTCTTTCAGGCACAACGCAGACACCTTTTCGCATAATGGGTCAAGTAAGGCTTTCGCCTCTAAATGCCATATTATGAAAAGTTGCACCATGAACATGTTAGACGGTGTACGCTAGTTACGGGACCAAGACTGACAAAATTCTGTATGAGGGTTGGCCAGATTCGGGCATCAAAAGACTCACTCACAGGGTTACCCCCGATGACCAGACATCCACCTTGAATCCCGAGAAACTGTCCAGACCATTGGCAATCTCTGGCGGCTGGAAGGCCGGCGACCCTTGGCTTGTGTGGCATGTGTCATCTATGGCAAAGTGGTCCAATGCCTGCAAGGCGAGGAAAAAAACGGCAGGACGTCACGTCAGTGCCATGTGAGTGGGTGACATAGCTTTCGAAACGTTGTCGGAGTAGTATAACTAGCTTCTGCAATTCAGCGTGATGCACAATAAACTACAACTTGCACAAACATGTTTGCACTGCACAATGCAAATGCACACAGTGTTGGCAATGCTTTCTCTCAATTTAAATGTGATTGTTGAGCTAGTTGGTTGAAGCTGCTAAAATATGCTATTTCTAAGATCTCCTTTTTGTTCAGTTCCTCTTTCTGCATTGTTTGGAGCTCTGGATTGCACATGACGGCAGAGATGATTTGTGAAGCTTTACGTAAAATACTGAAAGAATAGAAGCACCATCATGTCTGTCTCCGCTCCACCTCCTTTTCCTCTCCCCTCTCCCCCTCCCCCCCCCCAAAAAAAAAAGAAAATGGACAAAAGAAAGATTGAAAGCGTTCAGTGAAAGTCTAGTTTTGTGTGTCCCAAGTGAGCAACTTTTTTATTTCTTTATATTGCACTCTAACTGATGCTAAGCGACTCTGCCAGCCATGGTCGATCGCGCTTCTGTAAAACTTGTGCAGAAAAAGAAAGACTTATCACAGAGAGGTAGCGATAGCAAGGTATGTTTTGTTTTAAACCTAAAGCAAACGCACTCCTATCATTTGCTCCGTGCACCGTTTCCTAGCAACCTGGATCACGAGGACAGAGTTGGGCCACAAAACAACACCCGCTTTCCTACCATTCTAACACTGGAGAAAATATGAACTGGCAGCAGTGACCACAAGGTAACAATATGTAAAGTAGAAAAATACACTGACATGGCGCAGAAGTGAACAGATCTCTCTTTGCTTTTGTTTTAACCCACCTCCGCGACTCCCAGGTCCGAGATCTTGAGAGTCCCACAGTTGGTCAGGAGCAGGTTGCCGGGCTTGATGTCCTTGTGGACGATGCCCTTGCTGTGCAGGTACTCTAGGCCACTGAGCAGCTGGCAGAAGTACCTACGAGTTGGAACGCTGCCCGTCGGAACCCATTCCATGCAGCACCTCGGCCACGAGAGGCGGAGCAATCGTGAGGGTTACCGAAATGTGTTGCCCACCGTACAATTCAATAGGCTGAGCACATTACCCCTTTGGGTCTGGATATAAGGTCCTATACTCCTAAACATGCCTGGAAACATACTTCCCCGCAGAGCGAGCCAATGGCCGCTCCGCGGCAATAGTTGAATAACAAACCTAAGCAGAGAGTTACTGAGGCCAACCTATAAATCGCTGCTTGAAGCTGGAAAGTGTGGTATTAAAATTGGTGACCGGCTAAGGATGCAGCAGAAGCTTTGCCTCCAGCACACGCCCGTTGCTTCCCGCCAGGCCTCGGCTGCGCGTGCGACAAAGTGTTGTTGAAGGCAGACATCTCGCACTGGAGGCGGCGTATCTACTGCATTTTTAACCTGTCACAAACTACAGTACTGGAAACAAAGACAAGAAAGAGGAACTTATTTCTCAAAATTGCTTTACAACATAGAGATGTAGTACAGAACGATGAGCCAGGAGAACGGCATACTTCCAGGGGGCGTTTCCTGGAGGAGGAGGAAAAGGTACCTGCTGGAACCGTACCACATATTTATATTTATCTACAGGTACTGCTGCAATACAAGTTATTTTGCGCGCTAGCCGATTAAATGGGGTTATAATAAAAAATTCGGAGACGAGAGATGGAGGAAACAAACACTACGCTGCCTGGAGAATGGCAAAGAGTTCCTCCAGCACAAGCTTCCTACCTTTGATTGGTGCCTCGTGAACCTTGAACGTGCATGTTCAGCCAAAGCACAACGAAAATCCAGCGAGTGCATGCTGGAGAGGCATTCGAAAGAGATGCCTGTTATTCTCAACCTGTCAGTACCTATAGTGATGGTGGTGTGCTTGCAGCTTTCGTCTTCAGTTTTTTTTTTTATTTGATCGGGTACTACTCCGTCCTGTCAGAGGTGTGCTCGGAACAGTGGCCAGTGGAGTCTCACCCATGGGCCTGCCAAATGGGCAGTTTCTTGTCGGCCACGCTATCCAAGAGCTCCTGGATCACCGAGACGCAGTACTCCATGACCATGTACATTTTCTGCTTCTGGTCGTCGTACAGCACATCCACCAGCTTGATGACGTTCTTGTGACTCAGCATTCGCAGAAGCTTGATCTCTCTGCATCGTGTAAAAACGGAACAGCTTCATTGCATTCGCCGTGCTTTGTCAGTTCTTTGCAGATTCCAAAGTTAGGAATTGGTGAGATTCACTCTGGCAACAGAACCAGAGCTCGACGTTAACCAAGTTACTTTGATTTCTTACTTGCTAGGTACGCTCATGTTGCACCACTGAAATGTGAAATTGAACTAGAACGCTCAGCTGAGAGTCAGTGCTTCTTTTTGCTTTTTGTGCGCTGTTTGCCCCCTTTTTGTAATCTTACTTAAATACGACTTTCCTCACCTCTGTACGTTTTGTTCGCCGTTGGGAATCTTCCGCAGCTTCCGTTTCTTCAGGATCTTTACGGCGCGACGACACAGCGTCTCCGAGTCGAGTATTTCCTTCACCTTTCCGTAGGAGCCTTCCCCGAGCACGTCGCCCATCACGTACTTGCCGATCATCTTGGCTTTCTTTTTCTTGGCCTTGTAGATGATCTCCTTGGAGTTGACGTGGTAGAAGACCAGCGGCCCGTCGTCATCGTTCAGCCAGCGTTCCAGTGGCTGCGTGCAGTCTTCGTCGTAGAACGCCGGCGCGTCCCCGGACAGGCCCGTCAGTTCCATCACCCGATCTTCATCCATGGCGATTCTACGATTCTGCTAACCATAAGACTCAGTTCTACTAATCTAGAAGCACTTGTGTAGCTTCGAACACATTCTCCGCTTGATTCCTCAATGCTCCCGCGCAGCGAATGCTCGTGGCACTAGCACGACAAGCTAACGTGCTTCTTCCAAGGACCGAAGCTGCCCAAGTCCCGAAGTGGCATTTAGTATGCTTCCCGTTAGAAACAGCACCAATACGTCGCTCGGAGAGCTGTAGTAGCCCGAAGGGACGCCAAAGGCGTCGAAATCACAGCTACATCTGAAAACGCCGCTGCGCTTGTGCCGTTCAGAAAAGTAGAAAGAGCTTTAAACTGTTAAAGTTCGAGCGACGGCCTTCGGCTTTTGGGAGTTCCTCCTCCAAGCTCAGGGAAGCGCCATTGTGGAATTCGCTTTTGTTCGTTTGTTTCTGTTTCTGCGTGGACCAACGATTGCCGAAACTATGGTTTTGTTTTTGGTTTAGTGAGAATGTACATTTAGATTACACAACGGATGCCTTACGTGTAAATTTTTTTTATGGTGTTACTTTCAAATAACGACGAAGCTTCTTAGATGGTTGATTTAGCGACCTGTATAAGCGCGTCTGCCGATGGCAGCGCCCTGAAGACTCAGCGGAGTCGACTTTTCTGTTCCACGCGCGTTATTTGAACGCCGTTTCTAGTTCCACCCGCAGGGTCTTCCCGTCTTCACCCAAGTTTGCAAAAAGTTACAGAAAAGTGTCGAATGCAGAAACAAGAGCTCATGCCAAGATCATCCGTTGGGGCCTACCAAGACAAAACCTAGATCTAGCTTTCAGTAACCATGATACAGACGCAACAAGTAGTTAAAACTTAAAACGCCAGGGAACAGTGCAGCGCGATATACACCTGATAACATTAAAGGCATACTCCAACTTAAATTTAAAATATACACGTCGTTTTTAGAAATAGGCTGAATATGATCCACAATATACGTAAATGACACTCGCACGTTTGTATTTTGAGCATATAATTAAAACAGCGCAAACGAACACAAGGACAAGTAGAAGAACGGACACAGCGCTGTGTCTGTGTCCCTTTTTCTACTTGACCTTGTGTTCGTTTGCGCTGATCTTAATTATAGGGGTATTCACTGGACGCCATATTTGTGGGTGCTGTTTAGAGCGCATGCTCAGAACGAGCTCACATCAATAGGCTGCTAAGACCGACAATCTTGGTGGTGCGGAATGCACGTGGCGAAAGAACTGTGCAAGCTCGCCGTCAGCACGTGCTCAGCTTTCGCGCACATAGATATGGCCGTCAGTGGGCGCGTTAAGTCCGTGCTCCGGAGCGCGAGAGTTTGGCGCTCCTTTCACTAAACGGACAGGAGTGCCACCGGAGACTGACACTCGAGCGCGCTCTTCGTGCACCGAGAATTTCTCGGAGCGCGAGTGACTTCTTCGCGCTCCGTGACGTCACGTAAACAAACAAGATGGCTGCGCTGCTGTTGGGACCGTCGAGACGAAAGGCGTAGCCGGACCGCTGCCGCTTTTCAGTTGATTAGTGCTTAATCCAGCGGGTAAAAACGATTTGATTTGAAAGCCAAGACAGCAATTAGCGTTCCGAAAAAGGTTTGTTTGTGCATCTCGCCTGAAAAAGAAATTCATCTATCAAACGGTAGCGTGCCGATAGCACAGCGACAGAAAAGTTTCGAGATGAGGAGACATTCGGACCGCTCTGTCCTTTTATAATGCTTAGCCCAGCGAATAATGATACTTCGATTTGAAAGCCGAAACATCAGTGAGCGTTGAGGAAAAGGTTTGTTCGTGCGTCTTGCCTGAAAACGAATTGATCTATCGAACGAGCGTGCCGATAGCTCGGCGACAGAAAAGTTGTGATGAAAAGACAGTCAGACCGCTGCCCTGCTTAGAATGCTTAGCCCAGCCGCAGCGAATAAAGATACGTAGATTGGAAAGCCGAAACACCAGTTAGCGTTGCGGGAAAGGTTTATTCATGCACACCGCCTAAAAAGGAATTGACGTGCTATCGAACGACGGTGTGCCGGTGTCGGCGTAGCTTCCGTCTCGCTGCGAGACGGAACCGACGGAACCAGGGAATCTCTGACAAATTGGAGGGTTTCGTGCGTCGACGAACGGGTTTAAGAATGTTGTATTTAATTTAAATCGGAACAGCATGCATGGTCAATAAATAGATCGGCCAAGGCAGCCTTCCGCATATGTGCACGACGGGAGTCTTCAAATCTTTCAGGAATAATAAAACGTTCGTAGAAACTTCATAACGTCCCCGTCTCTTTTGCTTTAGACTCTGCCGCTCCACGCGGGCCTAATTATTTATCTCTGAAATATTTTCGGCTTCTGCCACCCGTATTCACGGTCGGAACGAGCTCGTGTGGCTCGTCGATAGTTTCTGGCCGTGTTCGAAAACTTACTCGATCTCACTCTAGGGTAAAGGTGGTTATCGAAAACCTACCCGCGTCCAGCGTTTCTCTATTTTTCTTGTCACGTGACATAATCCGCCAGGGTAACTCGGATCCATTCGAGTAGGTTTGGAACGCAGCCTCGGTGTGTCGCGCTCCTGTACGCGATGCGCCGTTTAGTTGCTGCGCTCGGAGTATGAAACTCGGAGCGTCGGAGTAGGAGTAAAGGAATACTCCCTATATGCTCACTATGCACCAGCGACTAGCCCACCTCCAAACATTATTGTATTTTGAGCCTGATGGCTGTATCTTTCGTTATAAACGGCCCACTCTGGCAACCGCTCGAAGAGTAGCCAGCGGAGAGCACGTGACATCCGCCGCAGTCGTGACGTAGATTGTCTCGGGACGAGCAAAGCTGCGGCGAGGCTGACGTCAAGAGGATGTCCTAGCCGTTTTAGCCACCGGAGCGGCCGAAGCGGGGGATCGGTGGCCGAGTGGGCTAGCGCACACCAGCTCGGAGCACGTGGAGCGAAAGCTCGCGCTGCAGAACCCAGGGATCCTGGGTTCAATCCCCATCCCTGCCCGTTTCGACCTGGATAATCATCGTACCGGCGTGCAGTCGTGTATCACTACTGCGTAGTGCACGTTAAAGGCCCTGGGCTAGCGACTGCACTGGCTAAATTGCTCATCAACAGCGAGTGACTCGTCGCAACTTTGAAATGGCTGATCGACTACATGCTGTATTAATATCCACACAACCCCAAATATTATTTTAGCGGCCGAAGCACGCTTAGCGATGGGGCTACCGCAACTAACCCCAAAGCTGCTTTTGTATGAATTTTGAGTGACGGGTTAATCTTCTATAGTCTTGCTGTATAGAGGACAGTAACGACGTCCGGGACACACAAAAAAGGGTCTTGGGGAGAGGGAAGTCATCCTTCCCCTCGCGTTAGCGACATCCGCCAGGTGCTCTTTGCTAATCGTTTAATTCGTTTTAAAATTTCTTTCCGTGTCTTTTTCAACAAGAGATTGGTATGTCTGATGTGATACTGCTCCCTTGAACACGAATGGACCGAAAAAATCCAACCATCTCTTTTCAAGGGTTTAGGCATCATAAACGTGTGTGTGTGTATGTCCCCAGTGGCGTCACGAAGGGGGGGGGGGGGGGGAGAGTCGCGGCGGGCTACCGGCCCGGGTGCCGCTGACCCTCGTGACGCCACTGTCCGTCCCTATGTGTTTTATTCTTTCGTGTTTCGAGTCATCTGTGCCAACCTGCTCTGTGTCCATGTTCGCATTATCTTGTGGAACGCGCAATTTCTTTGTCTAACAAATCACCTTTTTATTAACCTCGATTCCGGTTTTCCTACTGATGCTGTGTTTTCTGACTTTGCTAAAGCACCCGACAAAGTACCGCATAACCGTCTTCTCCTAAAACTTTCCTAATTAAAGCCTGGACACCGACCTACTCTCCTGGATTAAATATTTTCTCTCGCAACGTCACCAGTTTGTTTATGCTAAAGGATTTTTCATCTGGTTTAGCTCCCGTAACATCTGGTGTGCCACGGAAGTGGTCCTCGGTCCACTTCTCTTCCTCATCTACATCAACGATCTTCCGCTTCAGGTGTACTTCGTAAAGTATGCTTATTAGCAGACGACTGTGTTGTTCATCGTAAAATAACATCCTGCCACGATTCCATAGCGCCACCAAATGACATTGACTCGATTATTAGTACGGTGTAATATTTGGCAAATGTCCTCAATATGTTAACAAATGTAAATAAATGCGCTTAAGCAGAGTGGAGCCGTCTTGGCTCGACTAGAGCTCAGCTGTTTTCCACGAATATTTATTATTTTCCAGGAAAGGAAAATATTTGAGGATACTATTCTCCCATTCTTTCTCGTGCAAGGGGGGTCCACGCATGTCAAATTGCCCTCCGAGGAGGGGGGAGGGCGGGAGGGTCGACTTCGTTTGGGGGGAGGGGGGGCGGCCGCCCCGTCGGCCCCGCCCCCCCTTGGATCCGCCACTGGAATAAACTAAAACATATATAAATATATCGGTGTTCTTCTAACTACACACCTTCTTGGGATAGTCATATTTGTTTAGCAGTGTGTTCTGACAACCGAAGCTTGGGTTACCTCCGTCGTAACTTCCGATCCGCCCCTTCGAACTTGAAACGGCTCCTTTACATTTCTGTGGTTCGATCTAAATTAGAATACGCATTCTCAACCTAGCACCCTCACCTTTCTACATTAATCGGACAGAACAGAGTCACTTCAAAGCCGTGCTGCCCGACTCATTCAATCTGATTATCACGTTTCACCAGTGTTTCCCTATAAAGTAAATCTTTCTCTCCCACTAGTGGCGTCACGAGGGGGGGGGGGTGTCGCCGAGAATTACCGCCCCCGGTGCCGCTGACCCTAGTGACGCCACTGCTTCCAATTTCAACCCGGCAAAAAAATTTCTTCCTCTTTGCCTTCTGCACAAAGTATTTTTTTTTTCATCCGTGCTAATCAGTGTCTCTCTCTCCACCAACCTATTCTTCGGCAAGACCAGATCATTGTAGCAAAATAGCCCGTCCGCGATGTTTTTACACGTCCGGCACATCAAAACGCTCTTCTCCCGACGCAATTGTGGACTGGAAAGACCTTGCTGAAGACATTGTTTCCATCGAGAGCCCTATCGATTTCATGAAGCCATTTTTAACGTTGTGATTGCAACACCCATTCCCTTTCTAACGCCTCATGGCCCTGAGGGTAATGTAAACAAATAAAGAGACAGGCAATTGACAGGCACCGCACCCGTACGCTGTTCCAGTTTAATTGTTTTTATAATTTATTTCGTTTTGTTTTCTTTTAGACGTGGCACGAAAGGAAACAAGGTGCCTCTTGGAAAAGAGTAGTACTGTCCAGTGTCGTAATACGTGTGGTTCAAGACTGGGGACGTCGTACCCGAGAGAATTATTTAAACTTCGTGCAGCCTCGTCCTGACTGGTTGGCACTTTTGAAGAGCTCCCTCAAAAATCTGTAATTTGTCGGAATCTTTTTTTCTTATTTTTAAATTAAGAACATTAGCCATTCTGGCTTGTGGTTTTAATGTTTTTTTACTGTATTTGTGCTGCGTTTGTGTAACCTAAACCCAAACTAGGAAAAAATGAATTATGGACGTCGCGATCCGGCCGATGTTCGAGATCGACCCGGTTCAGACATTTTTTGTTTTTGTTTTCGAACTTTTAACGTAACACTGTTCAAAATCGAATATCGTAGAATTGTTCCAAAATTCTCGAAGATTCTTTCCCACTAGACGAACCTTTGAGGTTCCACGAAAGCTCGCTGACATCCATAGACAAGATGGATTCGGGGTGCATGCAAGCACGATAGTTGGAATCCAGGCCGACACCGAGTGCGCGAGCAAAAGCGTCGCTGGTCGGCTTTGGCCAAAAGCCGAGGCCAACCACAAAAAAAAAGAAAGAAGAATCATCACAGGTATAAATTTATCATTGTCAAGTTGGCCGAGGGCCTAACTTGAGTATGATGAATTCAACTCTTTATTAATGGAAAGGACAGCAATTTCAGACTGTCGACTTTGCTGATGGTGGATGACTCGAAGCTTACACCATGCATTTTAAACACACCGTCGAAATTGTCGCTGGCAATCGATAATGCCGGTCGTGACATCACGTATTTGGGAACCATAAGAGGAACCAAAACATCTCGTCGCCAGACGTGAGGACACGATGCTCCCATGAACGTGTCTACATAGATGACAGTTTGTGTGGATTGTGGAACGTGGTGTCGAACGTTCAGCAAGCATCAAGCGCCGTCTCCTTGTCCGATATGAGGCCGTCCGTCGCCGCTGGACAGAAGACCAGCATCCGGTCGCTCCTCTGCCTGAAAAGATAAAAAAAGGAAGGAAAGAGAGTTGGAGATTTTACCATGTCTCCTACGTTCATTGAGGTAGTTGATGTTACATCCGAAAGTTTCTTCCGGAAACGCGCTAGAGAGATTGACTCTTGTTACGCGGCGAGAGATCAACAGTAGTGTCTAGTATCACCCTGCGTGATGCACGTGAAAGTCTCATCAAAAGTAATAGACTGACTAAATTTATTATTTATAAATAGCAAAAAAAAAAATCGTTTTTTTTTTTTTGCATAAAAACGACATTACGCATTGCCGAACGCTCATTCTCCGCCTAAATGTAGCGCTATAGGGGTTTGGACCAGCTGCAAAAGTTTCAGCACGTATTATTTCAATGCAAAGTTATAAGGAATT
Organism: Ixodes ricinus; assembly: GCA_037355805.1. NCBI lineage: Eukaryota > Metazoa > Arthropoda > Arachnida > Ixodida > Ixodidae > Ixodes > Ixodes ricinus. Next base: position 45,818 of record JAZHYW010034238.1, on the reverse strand, counting down.
TTTTTCGGTGGGAAAATGACGGTTTACAGAGCTCGAACACATGCAGGTTCAACACTCTAACAGATGCCTGTCTACGTCACTACAAAGCACTCGAAGAAGCAAATCAGCGCAATCTAGAATTCAACTTCGGCGAATGATGAGCCGGGCCTCATCATAAGCTGAGCTGATTCGCAGATCGCAGAGATTGGCTCTTCGCGTGTTTGCGGGTAAGTAGACGCGCAGGATATCTGTATGGTGCCAGTTACCACAAAATCAGCAGAACCCATCCTTTGGGAATGATTATCTACGTTAATGCGAATAGCATCAAACGGTGCGGAGTTATGCGCGTTCGTCAGGTGGCCGGTACACTCTAGATACGCCAGCCCACTCTTGAGGCGATTCTAAATTTGTTGACACTTTCACAGCCCTGCGCACGATCTCCGCAGCCCAGCACGTGCGTTTGTGTCACTTAGGAAGGCGAGCAAAGCACGCGCCATACGCACAAACACTCAAAATGGTACCGACCAGACTTTCTGGCGTCTCAGCTAGTCTCAATCAACGGTACTCTAAACGGTTGTTTATATCTTTACCATAGGACGCGCTTTACAGCGCTGTCACAGCTACCGGTGCGCGCGTTCCATGCACGAGGGCTATTCGCTCTCGTGAGGCTAGCACGGCCGCTACATCACCCTCTCCCGAGCGCGGGAGAGGGTGAGCTGACGGCCGTGCTCAGCCTCACGAGAGCGGAATGCAGCCCTCGTGCATGGAACGCGCGCGCACCGGTAGCTGTGACAGCGCTGCAAAGCGCGTCCTATGGTAAAGATATAAACAACCGTTTAGAGTACTTTGAATGACTGCCTTCATAGCTCTGTGGTTAGCGCGTCTGCCTGCTGATCAAAGGGTCAACGGTTCGAATCCCAGCCGGCGCCGGTCTTTTTTATTTATTTATCGACCCGCGGCGTAAGAGGTTAGATAGCCAGATAGATAGATACATAGACGAAAAGTGCGTGAAGTAGCCAAAGAATGCTATTCGCATTAAAACGGTCGAAAACGGGCCCCATTTCCCCGTTGAAATTTTCGTAAAATCACTTATCGTTTGAATAAGATAACGGTTAGCGATCACGCTTTCACGTTTGGTTCGAACCGCTAGCGCTGCATTTGGGCGGAGAATCAGCGTTCGGCAATGCAGGGTGCTGAAAGCCTGGCATGGAGGGCGCAAGCGCTTGAACCATGACTACCTGCCATCCGCCCTTGCGCCCTAGCTTCGCTGGCGCTTTATTTACATGCAGTCTCAGCTAACACACTGATTCCAGCAAGCCAGCCCAGAGGCCCATTGGAGCTGACTAGCATCCCGTGCGAAGCTCTATAGTGATACGCGATTGACAACAAAAGTAAAACCAACTTTTAATAATAACTTTTTTTGCACGGGCATATTAAACGCAGGTTTTTTTGTTTTTTTCGCTTGAGCTTCAACGTGGCACAAAGAACATGCTCGTGAACAAGCGGTACTCAATCGCATATTTCCTCGCATTGATAACGCCTCTAAAAGTATCCGCCCGATCTTCGCTTCATCGGTCTCGTTTCTCAACTCTACTTTGCCGTTAACAATAGCGGACTGGAACAACGCCGCCTTGTACGCGAACCCAGATCGTATGCCACATTCATATCGCAACTAAGTAACCATTTGCAACTGCACTAATAGTTTATTTTATTTATATGCTTGTTTGGGTGCTGATATCTGTTCCATTATGCCTTTATCTAACAATGTTTCAATGCCCCACTAACCTCTTGTGTAATGCCCGTAGAGGGCCCTCAAGGCATAATAATGATGATGATACGCCAACCCATCGACTGTAAACGGAAGCGTTTGCGAACAGGAGCAGTGGGCATGGCGCATGCGCCAGTACCAAGTTTTTCGTAGAGCGAAGCATCTGCACCAAGCGTCGTGACGTCAGCGTTAGCGTCACCGCCTTGGAGTGACGTCAGAAATATGGCGATAACGATAATAAACCCCGAGAAGGGGAACAAAGTGATGCACAAGGACAAACACAACAAGTCAAAGTCCCTTGTTCCTCTTCAGGGTCCATATCGTTATTCTTCGTCCAGCTAGTCTGCACCTTTGCATTAATTGCATTACCATCAGAAATATTGCCTTTGGAGCGTCGGCCGTGTGAATGGGATGTGCCACCCCATTCACACGACCAGCACCTAAGGTACGTTGAGGTACCTTTAAGCATCTGAAGACACCTTCAGCTACCCAAAGGTACCTAAGGTATCTTTGCCGATCAGCGAATCGGGTCGCGAGCAGATGCCACGCGCAGAGGACCGCGAACTGGCTTCGCCGGAGATCACTAAAGGTGGGAATGGGGTGTAAGAAGCCGCATTTTGCCATTCATTCGTCCAAGACTTCGTTGGAATGCGAGCCACTTAGCGGCAGTCCTCGACTATACGCCTCGCAAGTGGGCTCATTTTCGTCTTCTGCGCATGAGAAAGGAAGTAGCGGTGACGTCAGAACGCCGAGCCCTGATTGGCTGATCGCGGTCCCCTATCTGAGCGTCGTCTGCTCCTTTGCAACAACGTCTGCTCGCAACGTCGTCTGCGTCTGTCTTACCTTTCCTGCGACTTTCGGAAGTGCAGGTCTTTACACGGCGAGCTCGACTTCGCCTTTCAGAAAGGCAGGCGAAATAACTCGAGCGGTTCGTTGTTTTGTCGAACAACTAGCAGACGCGCATCAAGGAGGAAGTCAAAGTACTCACTGGCGAGGTGTCCCGAGACGCCGAGGTTTTGTTTGCTAAGAACCGAGAGTGAGCGTGTTAGTGTCCGCAAGTTCCCTCCCGAATACTTTTCCCCCCTTTCGTGTGCGGCAAGACTCCTCATTCTTTAACGGCGTCGGCGGGTTGGCGCAGTTAACGTCGTCTGCTTTACGTCTGCTAGTCAAAGCGATGGCTCCTTTACCTTTCCTGCGTCTGTCGGATATTCACCGCTTTTTCACCGGCGAGAGTCACCGTTGCCTCGGAAAACAAGGAGATGACAAGAGGAAGAGATTGACCTCTTAATCTAAAATTGAGGTCAGTGATCCAGTATAATACGGAAGGGTTCACGAGGGTCGCGCGGGCACATTCCATTCAGCACGCCAGCCGGTCGTGGGCAGACGGTCACCGAGTCGGAGTGGCTGCTAGGCCTATCTGCCGAGTTCGCTTGGTCGGTGTCGGTGGAATCGTGGCCGTTGGAGCTTTTTCCAGGTGTTTGTGGATCCAGCGTTCTTGTTCGTCGTGGTCATGGTTCAAGTACTTTTTACTTTTTTCTTGCTGCTTGAAGTCGGGACGCGAGAGAAGCGCACGTAGAAAAATAAACGTCCGTTGGTCGTCGCGACCGCGACGCTGTCGGCCATGCTGATTTGATCGTAACAAGTGCGTAAGCTTCGGAGCTGTCGTAAGATTTCGTCGTAACCTGCGCAAAACTTACGAAAATTTCGGTTTCGTGAATACGAATTTGTTCTTAAGTTTTGTCTTACGCATATTTTTGGCGTAAGATAGTTTCGTGAATCTGGCCTCTCCGCTTGCAAAAGTCGCAGGAAAGGTAAGACAGACGCAGACGACGTTGCGAGCAGACGACGTTGCAAAAGGAGCAGACGACGCGCTCAGATAGGGGACCGCGATCAGCCAATCAGGACTCGGCGTTCTGACGTCACCGCTACCCCCTGCGCGAGAAGCAGACGAACTTGCCCTCCGCATTTCCGTTGTTAATGATCAATTGTTTAAGCGCTATGTAACACCGGCGTCATTGTTTTGAGAACACTCCACAGAAGCAAATGCATATTCGAGACTTTTAACAAACCGTTACCGTGTTCCGTGTACCCCGCCCTTACCGGCTTCTGAAGCATGCTTTGAAGCTTGCGCCCGGAGTAGTACCGTACAGCTGTCAGGTCACTGCGCTTAAAAGCGTGCCTCCAAAAGCTCTGGTAGTGCGGTATACGGAACACGGTAACGGTTTTGCTAAAGTCCCTACTCTAGTGGTTCCGTCAGAAATCTGATTATGTGCTCTTGGAGCTTTTTTTTATGCTTTGGGAGCTTTTTGTTTGTTATTATTTGTTTGCTGTTTGGGGAAGAGAGGGGACACTGTCAAGCAGTTCTGCACTGCTTTTTACACACCTCCTCGCCTTGTATCGAAGAGAAAAAACTGAGGCATAAAATTACTGCTTTTTGTTGTTTTCACTCTCTTCTCTATAATGATGATAGCCCTGAGCGTATGTAAGTAAATAAATATACCGAATTTGTATTCCACACGTTTTGGCGTGCCCATCCTGTTTTACCAGGTCTGCGGGGACCTGCTGCAGGAGTATGTATACGCCATGCCAGAGCGGCATGGCGGGAACCGGAAGACTGCTAAATAAGCCCTCGCTTCGGAGTACCAACGGTCCTGGCCGTCACGGTGCTCAAAAATCGCTGTTGCCAAGATTGTCCGCAGTAGCCCCTAACTCTTAGGAAGCTGTTTTTCCTCCAAAAATCCTTGAAGCAGCGCGCGACAGAGCGAGACGACATCGCCCAAGCTGCCTGGTACCACTGACACTTCAAAGTGAGGGCGGCGCATTTTAGACATCGGAACTGATCGTTAATGCGCTACCTTCAAAGCCCGCGCCTTCGCCTGCCCGCCATTCTGCTTGATCCCGTACTCCAAGCACGTATTGGGCACAGATGTGACGTCAGCGTTCGGCGGGGCTACGCATCCAATCACGCGCTTCGATGTACAAAGCAATGGCGACCGCCGAAAGGTTGCCTAGGTGGAGACTTTGAAAGGGCCCATCGTGCCCGCTCTGCTTCTGCCCTGTAGAACGGCGGCCCACGAGCAACCGTCGGAGACGCGAGTGCCGATTCTCTCAGGCGTAAGCAGGTGGAACCATAGGGTGAAACATTACGTATCGCCATCTCGTAATTCAAAAGGGCCGCGAGATTCGTCGCTGCAAACGTAGATTGACCACCGCTATTCCCAACCAGTAGGCGCAAGGCTAGAAATGACCATCGATTGCCAGCACCACATAGACGATCAAGATTATGATATTTCGTTGATCGGCAGCTCAACATTTTCTTGGGGAGAAGCAAAGCAGAGCACCTGTTATCCATCAGCCACTCCACCAGCAGATTCCAGGAAGGGAATCGCTCGGAAGCTGGCTAACTTAGTAAAATAACGTTTTTTTTGGAGGGTAGGGCGGGACGTTAATTATAGACGGGATGACTATCAGCGGGCCATCCGTAGGTAGAGCCTCTGGAGTGTGATGCTGCAGTCCGCCAGAGGTTGATTACCGTCGATGTCACTGCAGATATCGAAACGGAACAAATACGATAATTATTTTTGCTTCCATGCGGTGATGTAGAATCGCTGCGTCAGTCCGAGCGAACCTGCGCCAGCATGCGCTCACCCTGCTAGTCTGGTACATGCTGCTACATGCTGACAGTTTGCGCCAACGCTTCGCCAGCATCAATTTGGTGCTTGATATGTCCCCGTAATCAACCCATGTCACGGCGTACACATTGCCGGATCGCGCAATATATGTGAGGTGCCCATTTTGGACGATTTGTAATATCGGTTGTGCTGTTCGATTCGACAACCCGTATCAAACACGGCCAGTTGTCGGAAGTTCTCCAACATGTCTGGCAAGTGCGATTCCTAATATGCTTTGGTGCACTGCGGAGCAGCAACCATATTGTGGGCGCAGCGCATTCTGCCGTGCCTGTGTACTTCGCTGCAAAGCAGATGTGTTCTCAGCCAAGAAAAGAAGAAAAGGTGCAGGGTGGGTGCGCATGTTGGCGTGCACGATGCAGCATCGCAGCAGAATTGTCAAGAGACAACCGCAGGCTATTATGCGCGACTGCACTGCCTCCGAATCACTGCGGGCTATCGAGCGTTGAGGTCGTGATTGTTTCCTCGGGTTTGAGATTTAAAGAAATACTATTTCGAGTACTTCCCCGAAGAGGTTGATACATATATGATGGCGGCAAAAAAGGGAAGATGAACGCCTTGCCGTTTGAAAAAACGCTTGAATTACGTTCATTTAGCCTTGGAATATGGATATCTAATTATATTTCAATGCGACGCGCGGAGAGCCATCAGGCAATTTCAAACCAGGAAACAAGCCCCGCCTCCTAACCTTGGGCAGCCAAAAGATCCGTCGATGACGTCACGTACAGCGAGCTTTCTTTCGCGTTTTCTCGCGTTTCACACTACTTACCCGGTAGCAAAAAAGGTTTAGTGGTATTCGGGTTCGGTCGCTTTTTCAGGGCTACTTCTAACTCATTTTTTAAGCTCCATCGCTACGCTAAGGCCAGCCATCGTTGCAGGAACATTCTTTTTATGTGAAATCTCTCGTTTTCTTTTTACCTCTCTGTAGGGTCTTTGACTCACTGAAGTCCCATGTCACTCAATAGGTAGTTTCAATTAACACTAGATCTAAGCACGGCTACCACGGATGAGATGGAAGCATAGAATCTACTGGATTTTGTTTCAGTAAACACGTTGATTGCCTAATAGCAATTCCAAGCGCATAGCCACAGAAGCTATTCGCAAGCAGGAGGTCGTTGGTGTGCTAAAGAAACTGAAAGCTTCGTTGAAGTGAAATAAAAATGCGTCACTGCTACCTTTCGGAATTCCAAAAGAAGAAAAGAAAGATACAGCTGCTGCTAGAGAACTAGCAGCATACGTGTTTACCAGGAATATTTTGCACTGCATCATCTCTGGTGCAAGCAGGGGCGAGACCGCTAGTTCAGTGTTCGGGAAGATGCATTGCAAGAAAGCACGTTGGTGGCCGTGCACAGCAGTGTGACAGCAAAAAAAGTCACCGTATTTTTATTTGACGGGGGAGTACCTCACTTTTTTTTACATGTTATTCCATTGTACAAGTCCCGATCGAGAAAAGTAAACCTAGCACCGGCCCGCGTAAAAAAAATCTACACTGTCCTGGGAACATCATTCTCCATAAGTGAGCTAGAAGATACAGCAGATGGTCTAAGTTTACCAGCCCGATCGATAGCAATCAAAGTTATAGTGATTTTCTGAAAATTTCAATGGAAAATGGAACCCATTTTGCCCGTTTCAGTTTCTGGTGCCATAGAGCGCCATGTGTTTGAAAACTCCGTCATGATATTTTCCCATTGAAATTTTCAGAAAATCCTTATCTACTTTTGATTAGTTATCAGATCAGGCTGGAAACTGGCATCTGATTGTGACCTCCAGCTCACTTCGGGACGGAGTTTGAGCGTTCTACGATGCATGAGTGCAGCTGGGCGAAAAGTAAGGTTACTTTTCTCGATCGGACCCTGTAGATTAATCTGAGCAAATTCTGAACATTTCTTCGGCTCTTCCAACATTATAAACCGAACTTTGGGTACTCAAGAAATGACTTCAGCCAATCATCATCCTGTCTTGATGTCACCGTAATCATAAAGCGGTAAAAAAAAAGCGCTAGCAAGCCTCGTTGACGGCTACAATATTTTTACCAGCACCGGTGCCAGAAATGTCCATGCGCAATAAACGCTCGCATGGGATTAAATCGGGCCTTTGGTTACCTGTAACGAAGGCAGAGCTTCCCAGAGTCTAATGAACGGTACCAGAGTCGCACTGTAAGTTCCCGGTATGTCGACACCTGAAATAGTCAAATCGACCAATCACTAAATCAATCAATACTTTCTGTGTGCTTGTACGGTATCATCATTACTGCCATCTTAATTTATATATATGGAGGCTTATGCATGTAATCAGGCACGCATACAGCAAATATATAGATAATCCAGTATCCATCAAAAATAAAACGACGCACCCCCCCCCCCCGTCCCTCACCCCAAAAAAAGGTTACATTGTTTACAACCATGGACCCACCGCCGGAGAATGTAATCGGTGCGTTACATATACACTGACTACTTTTCTTAATAAGGAAATCGGTCGCGTATCGTCGCAGTTTAGGGATTTCTGGGATGTAGGGCCCAGCAGAATGGAGTGCCCGCCATGTTCAGGCAGTCTCAAGGAAAACCTCCCTCAGGGCGCAACTACAAACGGTCGAGCAAAATTGGTCACTAAAACAAATGGCTCAAGCTCTATCGGAACCAGACACTAATAGCATGAATCAGTTTTTTTTTCCGGAAACTGGACTTTTCTAAGGAACAAACGGACAAACAAACAAGCAAACAAACAAACAAGCAAACAAACAGCCCAAGACCCTCACGTTCTCCGTGGCAAGCACTGATCATCGAGAGGCTCGACGTGCTTCAAGAACATCCGGGACATGAAAAGATAACATCCGTTCTTGTGCCCGAAGGACGCCTTCTTGATGATCCCGACCCTGCTGAGCGTGGTTGACAGAAAAATTAGCCTTGGCGCCCGGTACAGCTCTTCCAGCTCCTCGCATGCGAGAATATAGCCGCCACTGCATCGTCGGAATCTCGCTGACTGAGGAGAGACGTTAGAGCCCTCCGTTTCTTAGAATTGTCGGTGACTTCGCGCACGCTTGTTCGTCGGGGTTTAGCGGTCTTTCCCGAAGCCTTAATTAATCCTTGTATTCTGCATTAACACGTTATTGCCACAAAAGTGGAAGATTACTGTTCTAGTCGTTATCGGGTATGCTGAAGCGCCTCACATTCCTGCATCCTCACTCGATGACCACTTTGCTTGTTGCCTCTGCTACAATTTGAATGAGGTAAGTAAAGTAAAGGGAGCGTGAATCTAGAACAAAAGTCCATGCAGCTAGCTTCGATGCGCGTATAACGTATCAAAACTGGTTACGGGTTTGATACGTAATGACGATTTCTAAAATACGTATCTAACGTGATGCGTTGGACAGGCTTAAAATGAGGACGTGTGATGGCTTTGGTTGCCGTAAGGCCCGGACCGCGCACTTCTATAGCTCGCGTCGAACATCATTACTGGGAGTTAAAATTTGGGAAGGATATCGTAACAGGTGGAGAAAGTATATTCGTTCTCAAAGAGTACATGGAAAATAATGAAGACATGACTAACCCTGCGGTTCTACCTTGACCGTCGCTACATGCTGCCTTCCAAGGTGAGGAAGAAATTTCCGGTGACCGGCGACGAGCGAGAGTCTCTTGGACATCTGGACGTTCACGAGGTAGTGATAGGCTGTCAGAAAAATAAACACAAAACGATAACAATCTCGTGTTTTTTTTTATTTTTAGGCGCGTTTGTTTTGTTGTTGGAGAGCGATAAGTAGGGTTTCCTGTTTTCGGGGTTAATTTTTCATCATATTCGGACGTGTTTTAAAGCGACATCTTTACGGGGGACACGTTTGCGGAGATTTCATCCTCGTAGGTTGTCGTCGCCGCGCGCGAGAAGAATGGAAAAAACCTTTTTCTCTCCCTCTTGCGCGCGAGGAGAGGGAAGTCGGGACTTCCCGTCGGCCGTGCCGCGCGAAAGAGAGCGAAGAGGGCAGCCCTGGCGTCCCGCCAAGAATGGCGCGACGAAGGGAGAATCTTTGTGTCGTCTGCTTGCAAGACTGGTTTTCAAACGTTACTCGCGTTATGCGAAATCCCACTTTGGCAGTATCCAGTTGCTACGCGTAATGTTGGATGGTTTTAGAAACTTTCACCGCGCTTACCCACTCACGGATCACCGAGCACTGGTGGCAGTCGTCAGTGGCATCCACGACGCCAACCACGACGGCTATGAGAATTAACCACGTCGCACCTCCGTCCTCAGGTACGTGACAGCACCATTCCACCCGCATTGCGCGACCGTGCTACAGCTATCGCTTTCGTTTCTTCGCATCATTCTGGGAGAGAAAATACGACTTTTTTCGTTTGTTTTAATCTGTGTTTTTCAGCGTTTGTTTTCGAGTGCCAGGCAAGAAATCGCGATCTGTCGGGTCTATATGTTATAGAACAGCTATTATCATTTAATATAGTTCATGCGTTAATTTGTTCTGTATTTTCGAATCAGGATCATCCAACAGGCAGATTTATATCAGGCCGAACTCAGAGCAGAATCGAGAACGACCGCTGCTTTCTTTTGTGCACATTCCCCTGACCGTTTCAAATGGTTTCGTAACGTCCATGTGCCAGAAGTAATGAAACGCGGAGAAGCGAACACCAGAAAAGTAATGGCTATAGCCATTTTGAAAAATCAAAGCACATGAGAAAGAGCAAATAGAACGCTATTCACTAACAAAAAATATCGGAGACTTTATCGATCAATCAATTAATATATCACGTTAAAATACATTTAGTAATTCGGCTTTACCACTAAGGCTACAATAATATAAATAAAATAAATCCAGAAATTTTTTTGTCAATTTAAGACAATTGGATTGTTTTTTTGCATTTGTTACGGTGTCGGCCTCGGTACCTGCCGCATTGCTACCACAGAAACGATACGGAACGTAGGCCCTCCGGTGTGAACTGCATGCGCTACCACGGAACTGCTAGCCCAATATTGCGCAGGCATTTTGGACGTCCATCTTATACCGTAGCGGAGGCGAAAAAAACGATTTCCTAAATTCCTACTTGAAGTTTAGGGGAACCGTTTTATTTGTTACGGTACGATGGGCCGTCCATTAAACTGCGCATAGCCACGGTCTTCTGCGGTAGCGCCGCGATTCGTACCGGACAGCCCACATCACCTACGTATCGGAAGGCTCTGCGCTGAAGACCCTAAACTCTAAACCCGAAGAAGTTCAGGAACCGTTTTCCCATTTGTTACGGTAGGATGGGCCGTCCGATATAAACTGCGCATATGCGAGTCTTCTGCAGTAGCGCTTGCGCAGTTCGTTGCGGACAACCCACATCACCTTTTCTATCGAGTCGCATGGTTACAAACTCCTAGTAGAGAGAGTTGGTGATTTTGCACATTCACGGGGTACGGCCAGGTAGGCCGTCCGATATAAACAGCATATGCGAGTCTTGCGGTAGCGCATGCTCAGTTCGTACGGACATTACATCCTTCATATCGGAGAAACAAAAAAACAGTTCCCTAAACTCCCTAGTAGAGAGAGTTCGAGGAGACCGTTTTTACGACTATTGCGGTGGGATGGGCCGTCCGATATAAACTGCGCATATGCAGGTCTTCTGCGGTAGCGCATGCTCAGTTCCGTACCGGACGGCCCATCGCCTACGTATCAGGTAAAAAAACGGTTCTAAAACCACCATTGAAGGTTAGAGACGTTTTTATTATTTATTACGGTAGGATGGGCCGTCGATATAAACTGCACCTTAATGAGTCTTCTGCGGTAGCGCATACTCGGACGTACCGGACGGCCCATCACTGTATCGGAGGTAGCGTTCTAAAACTCTATTGAGAGTTTAAGGGAACCGTTTATTCGTTACGGCGCGATGGGCCGTCCGATATAAACTGCTGCAGGTCACCGGTAAGCGCATGCGCAGTTCACCAGACAGCCCATCACCGTATCGGAAGCAAACAGTTCCCAGGCTGCAACGGCAAAGGCCAGCCAGTGGGTCGACCGTCAAATGCCAGCGCGCCCCAGTCTTCTGCGGTAGCGCATACGCGATTCGTACCAGACAGCCCACATCCCCACCGTATCGGAAATTAAAAAAACGGTTCCCTAAAACATTTCTAGTAGAGAGAGTTGGGGCAATTTTTACTGACTGTTACGGTGCGATGGGCCGTCCGATATAAACTGCTATACGAGTCTTCTGCAGTAGCGCATACGCAGTTCGCCTGGACGACCCACATCGCACCGTATCGGAGGGTAAAGCGGTTCCCTAAAACTCCCTAATGAGAGTTTAGACCTTTTGTCATTGTTACGGTACGATGGAAGCGTCCGATAAACTGCATATGCAGGTCTTCTGCTGTGCTTGCACCTGCGCAGTTCATGCGGATAACACATCGCACCATATCGGTAAAAAAAAGCAGTTCCCTAAACTCCCAAGTGAAAGTTTAAGGGAACGCACTGCTATTGTTACGGTACGATGGGCCATCCGATATAAACTGCATATACGGAAGGTCTTCTGCGGTAAGCGTACGGTGTACAGGCAGCACATCGCACCATATCAGGAGAAATGCACGCCAGTTTCCCTAAAACTCCCGTAGAAAGTTTAAAGAACCATTTTATTATTACGGTACGTAGGCCGTCCGATATAAGCTGCGCATATGCGTCTTCTGCCAGTAGCGCATGCCAGTTCATTGCGGACGGCCCACATCGCACCATTATCGGAGGTCAAAAAAACGGTTCCCTAAAACTCCCTAGTAGAAGTTAGAAATTTTATTGTTGGTACGTGGCCGTCAATATAAACTGCGCATATGCGAGTCTTCTGCGGTGGCGCATACTCAGTTCATGCCGGACGACCACATCATATCAGATCAAAAAAAACGGTTCCCTAAAACTCCCCTGATGAGAGGTTCAGGAATATTCCCCATTGTTGGTACGTGGGCCGTCCATTATAAAACTGCGCATATGCAAGTCTTTTGTGCTTTGCCTTGCAGTTCGGCCTGGACAGCCCGTAACCGTATCGGAGAGTAAAAAAACGGTTCCCTAAAACCCCTAGTAGAGAGAATTTAAAGGAACCGTTTTTTATTTATTATGATTTTGTCTGGGCGTCCGATAACTGCGCCTATGAGTCTTCTGCGGTAGCACATACTCCAGTTCGGCCTGGACATTACATCGCACCGTATCGGAGGTAAACAGTAGTTCCCTAAAACACAATTGAGAGAGGTTGGGAACCCGTTTTATTACAGTACGATGGGCCGATCCGATATAAACACGCATATGCGAGTCTTCTGCAAATAATATACGGTCGTACAGACATTATCCTTTATCGGAAGGTCAAAAAACAGTTCCCTAAAACTCCCTAGTGAGAGAGTTTAGAAGACACGTTTTTACTTTTGACTGTTACGTACAGTAGGCCGTCCGATATAAACTGCGCATATGCAGTCTTCTGCGATAACGCGTTCGGCTGGACCCACATCGCACCGTATCAGATACGAAAACTGTTCCCTAAAACTCCCTAGTAGAAGTTGGGGGCCGTTTACACATTTGTTAGGTACGTGACATCCGATATAAGCTTCTGCACATAAATTATCGCCTGCGATAGCGCATGCTCAGTTCGTACCGGACACATCGCACCGCCATGAGTCAAAAAAACGGTTCCCTAAAACTCTAGTAGAGAGAGTTTAGAGACCGTTTTTACATTTGATACGGTACGATGGGCCAAAATCCAGTATAAACTGCGCATATGCGAGTCTTCTGCGGTAGCGCATGCTCAGTTCAGCGCAAAGGACGGCATACTTTATGTCGGTCAAAAAAACAGTTTTCCTAGAACTCCCTAGTACAGGAAGTTTTAAAGGGGGCGGTGCGCGGCTGCCCATTTTTGAAATGGGCCGTTCGATACAAACTACTTATATGCAGAGTCTTCTGGTAGCACGCCTCGGGTTATTACCGGACGGCCCACATCGCACCGTATCGGAGGTCAAAAGAAACGGTTCCCTAAAACTCCCTGGTAGGTTAAAGGGCCGTTTTTTTACGCATTTGTTACGGTACGATAGGCCCGTCCGATACCGGCTGCGCCTGCGAGTCTTCTACAGTATACATACCGAGATTCTGGACGCCCATCGCACCGTATCGGAGGTAAAAAAACGACACTAAACCCTGAAGATTTGGTACCTTCTTACAGTACGATGGGCCGTCATTCAACTGCACGCCGATCTTCTGCGGTAAGCGCATGCGCAGTTCATTGCGGACGGCCCACATCGCACCGTATGGAGGTAAAAAAACGGTTCCCTAAAACCCCCTAATGAAGAGGTAAGGAACTGTTTGCGCATTTGTTGGTACGATGGGCCGTCCGATATATTTCCGCATATGCCGAGTCTTCTGCGGTAGCGCATGCCAGTTCGTACCGGACAGCCCACATCGCACCAGCAATCGGAGGTAAAACGGTTCCCTAAACTCCCTAGTAGAGAGAGAACCGTTTTAGCTTGTTACAATTTTGATAGGGCCGTCCGATATGACTGCGCATATGCAGGTGCTGCGATGGCCATGCTCAGTTCATCGGTTGGCCCTTCCAACAATCGGAGAGTCAAAGCCATTCCCTAAAACCATCTGCTGTCTGACCCATCTCTTCCTTGTACGACGGTCCTGCCAGCATTGGTCGACACAAAATCTATCTGCAGACATGTTCCAAGCATGCGTATGTACAGTGGTGGAAGCACTTTAAGTACATTACACTTCACTTCAAGGAGGTCTGGATTACTTGTATATTACTTGAAGTACATTCTCTGAGTATATACATTCGTACTTCACTTAAAGTATTTCTTTTTCTGGTACTTTCCGAGGAAAGTACAACTCCCGACTTCAAAGCACGTTCACCAAATTCGGTATCTTGTAAAATGTGGGGATAATAATTCTTGGAGAAGGGGATCAAAGGGACAAAGGACTCGTTAAATTTGTATCACAAAGTGATGCTTTGTCAACTCTGAAGCCACTCGACTTTATCCAATAATCGCCGCCCTTTCTGAAAATAAACTGATGCACCCCGATTACCCCTAAGACAATGCATACCAATTACAAAAAAAAAAATGGAGGGGGAGTGGAAAGGGCATTATGAAAGATTGTGTTAAAAAGTAATTTGCTTTACTTTGAAAGTACATTGTATTTATAGTATTTTACTATCAAGTACATTGCACCCGGTACGCTTACTAAACTTTACTTGAAGTACATAACCTCTCGTTTACTTTGTACTTCACCTCCAAGTACCTTTTAGATGTACTTCACCCAACACCAGTGCATATGTTTGAAGCAAGCAAGTTTCGAACACCCTGTCCTTTATACGAGGTATGAGCAGTGTGATTACGGCATAAGGTTACGGTTACACGGAGGCAGTTCGTACCACAGAAGGGCTCGTCAGCGTTGGTGTCCAGGAACATCCGTCTCGTCCTGGAGTCGTTCTTGAAGCGCTTCCATTGGTCTGCCCGGAAGCCCATCTGGGCGCAGCGCGAGCCGTCGCTGCCGCAGTCGGAGCAGCGTCCCTTGTGGAACATCTCGTGCGACGAACACTCGAAGGCCAGCGACGAGCACTGCTTGTTCGTGATGGACTCGATGACGTAGTCGATGGCCCGCTGGTGGTGGCAAATCCCCATGGCGCGGGCACCTGCGCGCGCCGCCACATCGGTCTCGTTTACGGGACGTTACAACGTTGTTTTTAAGGGTTTATCTTGGAAGCGTAAAAATTTCTGTTTTAAGCGTCAACTTCATTGTTCATCTTCAAAGAAGAGGGTGGGAGAAAAAATAAATAAAAGGTAGATGGGTGTTGCATGTTGAACCTTCTCTGCACTGAACACTTTCTGTTAACTTCTGAAAGACGCTACGTGGAGCGCAAGTTTGTCTGCTTCTTTGAAGGCGTTGTAGTGACGTCAGAACGCCGAACTCTGATTGGCTGTGATGGAAGTCTAGTGGGTAGTCCTCAAAGCAAGCTGCCTTGAGATCTACCGGACCACTATCGTTCAATCAGAGCCAATCAGAGCTCGGCGTTCTGAAGCCACCACAACCCCTGTAAAATAAGCAGACGAACTTGCGCTCCGCATAGTCACTGACAAGGTCTCGAGCACTTCGAGCGTTCGCGTGCAGTCAAAGCACGACGGAAGGCAGGTAGCGGTTGCTGGAGACCGGGTGGGTGGAAGCGCTGTGCCAATTGTGCCATCGTGCTCCAATCCACTTTCGCTGCGCTATCCTGCTCCCAGCGCAAAGTTGCGCCAAAATAGCGCCTATCCTGCTCCCAAATCCGGCCGGCCAAAAGAAATCAGTCAAGAAGGGAATAAATTAATTACGATCCGCGATGCTCCGCATCACCCCATGGTTCCCCTCGGGAAGATGGTGTAATTTTTTCCCGGTCCGCCGGCGCCCTTTTCTCCCGCTCCTCACCTTCTCGCTTCGGATCGCGGTCGTTTGGAGGAGAGGTGCGAAATAAAGTCGACTCGCAGGAGACCGCAAAATTTGACGTCACACTGGCACTGGCGCGGATCGCGCGGGAACTTCAAATTCGGCATTTGGAAATTGTTTTTTTACTTCACAAATACTGAATTCCCAAGTTTCGAATTTTGAGGGTAACGTCCCGGCATCGTTTTCAATCGTTTCGCATTAAAAAAAAGATTTTTTTGAACACGAGAAAAAAGTAAATGCTTTTTTGTTCAGAAATATACCGTATTTGCAAGCACGTAGCCAGGGTATTGTTTCGGGGGGGGGGGGGGGGCTCCGCATGCCTTGCCCCCTTCCCCCTGGCTGCGTGCCTGTGTATTTGAACGAATACGAACAACACACAATAAAAGTCGAGTGTCTATTTTCGTTTCCGGTACCAGTGCCTTGAAAACAGTTTGGGCGCGTTGTTTTGTACCGTCAGTACCACAGCTCAGCCAACAACGGTGTGTCTGATCTCCGAAAACGGGACACGCGTAGGTGGCTTTGTCAGAAGTACTGAGGCATAAGTTCGTCGTTTCCATTTTGCTTTTGGCACAGTGGCGGTGAGCATGGTTGCATGTATTTCGAAATACCGCAATACCGCACGCATTAAATCGCGTGCACTGTGTAGTCTCGCATGACCCCCCCCCCCAACCACCACCACCCATCCCTTTCCCAGAAATCACTCATCCCGTTTTTTGGACTTAATATTCATAACATAAAAATGCCAAAACATCCCTCCCCCCCCCCCCGCCGCCACGAGATTCGCGCCGGATATCGATCACGCGATATGCGATGTCCGACGGGAAACACATCAACCGCGCGATCTGTGGTATCGGTATCGTGTGACAAGCGTGTTTGCCGCGGGTTATCTCGTGCTTATCGCACCGTGACGCGCGAATCTGCAGCGTTCGCAATCTGCGGTTTCCGTTCCCGTGACATGCAAATTCCTAACACGTTCGCGCGTTCTTTTATCTTTTGTCCTCGATTTGCGTTCGCGTTATCTGTTCCCGTGACAATCGAGTTTGTAGCGGGTTCTTGCGCGTGTATCGCTATGCAAAGCGCGAATGCGCTGCGTCCGCAGTCTGCTACCGTACTCCAGGGGAGTTCATAGCGAATTCCAGCGTACGTATCGCGCCGTGGAACGCGAATTCGCCGTGTCTGCGATCTGTGGTATCATTACTGAAAAGACAGTGAGTGTGCAGGCGAGCTGGTGATAGTTAATCATGATGTTTACAACCCCAGATTGTGGTGAGGAAAAAAAAAAAAAAGAAAGACAATGAAATGCATTGAGCAGTCTTGAACGTAGGTCCTGTTCTCACGTAACTTCACGTAGCAGAATACTAGCCACGCCCCGCCAACGGCCCAGACTCGCTCAAAGACTGCGAGGTCACTCTTTAGTAGGCCTCACAAGAGCAGAGATCTTTGTGGAGGGCCTTGTCCTCCTTTTCTTTACCTGCAACAGACTATATAGTTTGTTTTATAGACGCGTGCATGAAGACAATGTGACCTTACCACCCACTAGTCCTTCGGTGACGAATTTGAAGATCCTCGACCCCAAGTCGCAGCCCGGCATCTTGACGCCCCCGTTGGGGTAGAAGTCCACGTGTCCCACAGGGTCGTACAAGCCGAGACCTTCTCCCTTCACTGCGGTATCACGCAAAGTTATAGGCGCTAGTATTAATGGACAGTAGCTCAATCTTAGCTAGTTCGAAACTCTTCAAATGAATGCCAAAGATACGGAATGCAGGTCAAATGAAAGCACATACAGATTGGTTTATGTTCGTATGAATGTAAACCAGTTGATTGTCTAAAATGAAATTATAAGAATAAAAGTTTAAAAAAACACAACGCCGAGGACGTATAGACGCATTATTACAAAGAAAAGCTATGAATGGAAATATCGTTCAGTTTTTATACTTTCAAGGGCATGATAATCGCAATGCGGAGCGCAGGTTCGTCTGCTTCTTGCTCAGCAGTTGCGGTGACGTCAGAAAGACGCCGAGCTCTGATTGGTTCTGATTGAAAAATAGTGGGTAGACCTCAAGACATCTTGCTTTGAGGTCTACCCACTATCCTTCAATCAGAGCCAATCAGAGCTCGGCGTCTTTCTGACATCACCGCAACTCCTGAGCAAGAAGCAGACGACTTGCTCTCCGCAAAAAAAGAGGGTACAGTGTTGCCTACCTCAAAATTAGCAATAACCCAGCATCTTTCTGCGAGAGTATTTATAAATACTGTTAGTCCTTAATGAATGCCCAATTTCAAACTAGCTGGCATAGCGTGATCTTCTGATTGTTTGAAAACGTGATATACGTAATGCAGACGCACCGAGAAGATACATTTTGAGTTAATGAGAGACACTTTTCGACATGTGGCGCCATCTAGTAGCTGCTGCGCCAATCATCGGAGTCGGCCATTGTTTTGGGCGCGTACTCTGAGCATGTATTGGGCACGAGTGTGACGTCAGCGTTCGGCGAGGACTCGGATCCAATCACAAGCTTCGTGTTCCGAGAAATGGCGACCGCCAATGTTGCTTGATGGACTTCTGAAAATGGTCTGTTGTCCATGTTCCCGACAACAAATTCGTTGTCAGGAGTCATTTGATTGTCTGCGCAGATGTTCATCATTACGGATTATGTAACTGTTTTAATGTAAAGCCAAGCGGTCATGAGCACAACTAAAATTCGGCGAAAAAAAACGAAAGAAAAGCGTGTTTTATGCAAATGCTTACAGACGTCAGGGAAGAACGAAGCTCCATCGGTGTGAACAATGTCGACAAAGTCAGCGTCCGTCGGATCAATTCGTACTTCCTTGGGCATTTTCTCGAAGTATGGTTCAGCCGGGTCCATACCTGCGGGCGATGGAGTCTCAAGACGCCTGTTTTTCTTGTCACATTGTTTGTCAAAGGAAACGATTGACACTAAGCTCATTATTAAATCGTAAGAACATGGAGAATGTTGAGCTAAATAAAAGGGTAACGAGGATTTAGCGAGCAGAAAAGGAATATAAATTTTACCTTGTAAAGAACCCCGAGACCCAGAAATATTACCCTAAAGGTGTTACAACAACCTTAGGATGCTGTCGATCTAGAAGCATCCTATGGATAATTTAGTACCATCAGCAAGTTTACAAGCAGCATGCACCGGACACAGTTGCATATGCACAGAAACTGTAAATACAGACCTTATTTTTTTCTTTATTGACAGACTGTATCATTAAACAGAGAATAACAATGCATGAAAGACATCAGTTAAACATGTCAAATAAATAATTGAGTATAGACGACGATAGTAGAGTTAAGAATATAGAACGCCACCTGCCAGGCTTCTTGACGGGCGGTAAGAATTCTACAGTACAAGACGAATCACGAACCTGTTGATTTCTCCACCACCGGATATACTCGACAATTGAAATGTATCCATACGCATGCGACCGTGCAATTATAAATGTTACAAGTACGCTACTTGTCGTCAAAATGTCTCATAAATCATGAATTCAAGAGGACCAAAATTGTATCTCCAAGTCAACAGCGTCGGTACACGCAATGCTTACTCAATATATTCGCTAAAACGACCCCTCTAAAGCTGTTTGAAAGGGTTGAAAGGTCGGTCGTCTACACCCTTTTCCGCGGCAGCATGTTTTTCCATAACTTTTTACACCCTTCAGAAAATAGCGGTGTTCTATGCAATGGCATTATATTCTATGTTTATATAGGGTGTATTACTCGAAATAAAGGTGCACAAAGAGCCAATTGGGTGTCAGGGTGTAGGTCTCTAAAACACTATTTTTACACCCTTAAGGTTGTAAAAAATTTAGTGATGTGAGGGTTTTGTACAATATATTAAGAATCACCTACCTGCCTGTATTTTAAGTCTAGAAGTAGACACTTCTTTCATCCTTTACTCTTTCCCATCCAAGTCTCAACATTAATGACATCATGTTTAGTTTCAGCAAATGTCTGCCTGTTGAGCCATTATGTCGCCTTTGTATGCTTTTCCTTGTCGCGTTTCAGCGTTATTTATGTAGCTGTAATAATTTTATTACCCGCTATTGATAAACCTTACTGGCTATAGATAGCACATATATGTCTTACCGGTAATCCTGCCGAGCCGTTTCAACCTCTCGCCGGCATAACCAGCCACATGGCTTCCGAGGCTATGTCCCAAGATGTGAAAAGTCTGTGGATCCGCGCCGAAAACTTTCTGCGAGATAAAAATTTTCGAGTCAGCGCTAGAGAACCGAAAAAATAAATGAGGGTAGTGGAGAGATTAGAAATAAATGAAGGTGGTCAACATTATCAGCAGACATTCAAAAGACACGAGATTGTTTCGATTATGAACTTATCTCCGAGGCAAAGAGACATAGAGGAAAATATCGTACATGTGCAAAAAGTGGTTGTTCGAATGAGCTGCGCTTTTTTTAATTTACTTACCTTAATCTAAGATTAACGTAACTGGATGGTTGGGGTAACATCACGGAGCTACCACCAACCTAAGATTAAGGAAGTGTAGTTTTGTTGAAATTCGGGCGAGTTGGTTAAAGGGGCACTGAAGTCGATTCTGAGATCGTCTTTTTGTGGTGACAACTCAATCTAGACGCTCTAAGCATCCCAACAAACCCGAAATCACAATCGTGCGTAGCTTATTTCCTCGTTAAAAGCGTGTTCAAAGATCGCGACACGCCCTTTTTGGGAAGAATTTTCTTCCGAGCGAAGTGGTCGACGAAGGGCGCTTGTCGGCGAGTTGCAAGCGATGGCTTCGCCCGCGGAGAAAAAGAGGAGTCTTATCCGAATGTGTACCTATCAGACTCTCTTCGAAACGAGTTATAATAAAATCATTCGGAATCTGCGCGTATTGTAGGGCTTTCATTGGTCCACACAATGTAGTCCGCGAGAAAAAAGAGTCCCCACGTTTTTCTATTGCCCTGAGATGAATAGGCGGTTTTGTAATATAGGACTTGGTATATGTGGGAACTAACACATTTTAAACAATATAAGATCAAAAACGACCTTTTTCAAAAACGACTTCAGTGCTTAAGCTATTACGAAAAAAACTTCTGTATTTTGTTCGTCTTTATGCTGTTTATAGTTTCCTGAGCTTAGGATAAATAAGTGCTAAAATAACTTCACGGAGCTTGTAATCCCACTGACACCCGCATAGAGTGGTGAGTCCCGAACATTTTATTATCACTCTGCCGACAATGAGACACTGGCCTTTCCCGATAATAAGATTGAAAAGACAAAGCGAGAAGCGTGTATATAACAAGTCACGGTCTTCGCTTTCAATCGTTCGCTGGGGCGTACCTCCAGCTTCTCGATCATTAGACTTATCTCGGCTCCGACGAGCCGAGTGTTAGCAGTGGCCTGCGTGTAAGGAAGGCCGTTTCCTCCTCTCCAGTCCACGATAATCACGTTGTAATCTCCGACCAGCAAAAACGCTGTCTTCATGTCCTGAGAAAAAAGAAAAAAAGAAGTCAATTCATATGAAGATCGTGCTTCAGTTTCTACCACAGCAAGAAAACGGCGGTGACGTCTTTACGGGGTTCATGGTGCCCGAACGCGCGTCTCCGACAGGTGTCTCTACCGCGTGCTCAAATGAGGTCCCTCGATTTCTACCTGGTGATGTGATTAAAAGTGTCATGCTGTTGCTTGCCGCGATCCTGGCGGCGGTTCATATGAGCAGCGGAGGTGGATGCGACACGCGCCTGTTCTACAGCAGATCGCTCTGCAGTTAGTCAGCCCACGGAAACCAAACCAGACACGAGTTGGGGCGCCGCCGCGATGATAGCGACCCTCGCGTCCGCTCGCTTTCGTGCCATCATTTCTACGACCAGCCGCCAGGATCGCGACATCCGACAGCACGGCAGCTCCAGTGACGTCATTTGTTGCCACTTCCGGTCCACTTTCGGTGTACGGGCGGGATAGGACCGTAAACACGTTAGTCCAAGACGCGTTCTATAGGCTCCTTACTACGGTTACTGTTCCTGGAACGCGTCTTCGACTGGCGTGAGTCCTATCCCGTCCATACGTCGAAAGCGGTCCCGCGGCGGCAACAAATTGCGTCACATGGTGCCGGCGTATCAAGCTGTGGGACGTCGCGCTCCTGGCGGTTGGTCGTAGAAATGCTGGTGCAGAATGTGAGCGGACGCAAGGGTCGCTGTCGTCGCGGCAGGCGTCCCAACTCCTGCCCGCTGGAGCTTCCGTGGCATGGCGCCAACAGTCGTTTTGATCACCCCCTGGACCCCGAGGGTGACCAAAACGGCTGTTGGCGCCAAGTCAGCCCTCCTTTTCGTCCAATAGCGTCTCTTGGATATGATCATCGTTAAGGGCGTGCCCCTCCCCACTTCTGGCTTCAAGCCTCATGTCGCCTCCATAAGCGTCCTTCCTCCATGTTCCGCGGACTTTCAAGCTGGACTGCGACCTGCCACAGAACATGCGTCTGACGCATTGACATTTACTACTGTGCCGACGCCAGGGTCGTGGCAGACAACAGCGGGCCACTTCTAAGATGTCATAAAGGAGAATCAAGGGTCCCCTTTTGAGTACATTGTGAAAACATCAGTTAGAGACGCGCTTTAGGCACCATGGTTCTACGGAGGCCTCAACTTCTCACCTTCATCCACGCTCCGAAGAAGATGGTGTCCAGCCAGCCGTGGGTGATCATCTTGGTCTCCCTGCTGGCGTTAAAGTGGGACTCCCTTATGTCCTCCAGAGGGGACTTCCAGGACAGAGGGTCCTCCTGGACCGGGTTGTCCCTCGTGAAGAGCAGGAACTGCGTGTTCACCTCGCTTCGCTCGTTCGGGAAGAAGTTGATCGGTCGGTAGACCGGGTGGTAGAAGACGCCGCCGTTCTCGAAGCAACCCAGCTCTCCGTAGCACCGCCTACTCGTACTCTTTTCTGTAGCGACTGTAGCGGGGACAAAGAAAAAGACGAGAGAGGGATTGCCTTTGCCCGAATACCTCGTGGTTTTGTTTATTCCCACGGCGCGTGCACCTTTCGAGCACTTGTCATCCAGGTGAAAAATGCCAAGTCGGAGTGCATGCTTAGATTGCATCATCCCACAGCCTGAAGGAAGCTAGCTAGATGGAAATTTATTTATCAACTTTGGTACGACAAACTTCGACTTGAATCATCACCCTACCTTCAACCGTGCCCATCCCGCCAAATTAACTCCTTTATTCGCTAGCGCAAATGCTTTTAAATACTATTTCTTTCCCAGAACCCTAACAGAACTATCTGCCTCCTCATATATTTACTTCAGACAATGTACTTGAATCAATCGAACGTCTTTTTATTGTGTAACTTTTGTTTCGTGCTTTTACTTTTTTTTCTTCATCTGCTTCGCTTTCTTTTTTTGTTACACTGTATTATATCTGGTATTTTATATTGTTTCGTGCAAATTTTTGTTTCTGTGTAAATACATATTTTCATCTGTTTTTTACCTGTTCCCTTTTCCCTCCTATGTCGCATTGTATGATATCTGGTAGTTAACTCTGAATAACATTACATCCACTCTTGCATGGACCACAATAGTGTAGTAATTAGTAAGCGGGGCTAGTTGGTATGCATTGGACATAACAACGCGCTTCTCTTCCGTGCTCTTCTTTCCTCGTCTGTTCTGTCTATTTGTGCGCGGTCTATCACTATGTTTAACACAATAGTGGTCTGCTCTATCCCGTTAATGATAGGGGAAAAAAAAGATGGTGGCACGGCACGCAGTAGGCGAGTATTCGAATGGTCTACGCACCTTTACAAAGGCTTATCACAAGGCAAAATATGCCAGAGGGCTGTGGACACATGCGCCTGTGTCTGATATTTTGCAGAAGAAAGCTTGCGCGCATGCTCACAACGCGTCCCAGCCCAACAGTCAAAGATGGCGGCATGCAGAACACCGAAAACAGAAATTAAACATGGCTCGCAAGGATGTCGCGCGATTCTAGCCGTCAACGACCTCATTGTTGAGCTTGTTCGTTCCTAACGCGGGTGACACGATTTTTGCTGAAAGGCCGAAGCTCGTCCAAGTCGGCAAACTGCAGTGACGTGATTACCACGCTATTTGTGCTAAACTGCATGGACTAGTGCTTCACCCTGGTGTACAATCCCGCAACGTCTCCCAAATATGTGGGAAATTGTCGCCAATATATATTGCGCCGAAATTTCATGCTCGCTTTGTGAATACGGAAACCAAACTGTACAGGCGTCGCCACACACGGCCGGATTGCTAGTGTTACGGTGCGCGAATTGTCATAATTTTCGGTTATCGCTTATAGTTGCGTGTGATCTGATTTGATCTCTGTGTCGCACATGACTCAGGACTCGGAAGGTTCGTGATATTTCTCGCGGTCTGCTCTCGGGCAGTTTAGATTAGCTTCGTTGAGTGCGCTTCGCATTGTGCACTGGTGTACTGCAGAGAAGCTACGCCCGCGGGGAATAGACATCGCGATTTTGAGTAGTACAGAGCGCGACACTGTTAGCGCGAACAAGCGATCTCCGATTTTTTCCAGTTTTTCTCTTTGAAACCAGGGGATGTCATCCAAGTTATTATTGCTAACGGAAAGAGCTAATTTAGTTCTATAATGTAAGCGATAAAATTTCGTGCTCGCTAATACTATTCAGAAGTAAAGTGCGAAACTGCGCCGATGTCGTACTCGCGCTAACAGTGTCGCGATGTGTACGTTGCTTCGCCGCAAGACAGCACATGAATCTAAACATGGTATTCGCGGTGAAACGAACGGGAACGGGGAGTATGCTTGTGCTGCAAAAGTCTTTATGCCTTAAAATTGACTTTTAACTGCTCCAAAAGATGCTCGGAAATGACTCGATTCAACCACATCAGTGTCAACCGATGGCAAGAAATGCTCAAACATCAGTTTCCTATCTTGGGTATTTGTTTTCTTTGCTCACTCTTATTTGTTGCCTGTGTGTGCGATTAAATATGAACAAACTCCGGTCTAAACGTGTGTTTAAAATAGATAAACAATGCACACTAAGCGAGCTCAGTTAGCTGCTGAATTACTGATTATTTGTTATCAAACTATTTTCATCGCTTGCACTTTTCAACGAAAAATACATCTTCGTATGGGGAAAAAACAACATGCGACCTCTCGCTTTTTTTCTAATATCGGGCAGCCCACCCTTTTATCTGCCTCCACGTTTTATCTGGAAGCGATGTACACATGGTTATGTTGTTTCCGTCAAACAATACCCGAAGAGCCGGTGTATATGTGAAAGGGCAAGGTTTTTGTATCGCGGACTTTGCGACGCTAGTTCACTTATCGTTTTGTTTTTATCCACGAAACTGGAACGAAACGCACAGTGAGCGTTATTTTTATTCTATGCCGTTAGTGAAACACTTCGGACAGCTTTGGTGTACTTAAGATACGGAGAAAGGAATCTCTAACAATGCTACGGGGGAAAATCTATGCCGAGCCAACTAAATTTACTGTCGGTGTATGCACGGTGTATACAGGGGGCGGTAAAAAGGGGCTGAACCAGCCGAGTTCAGCTCACTCTAACAAATCCAGTGCGTCGACTTCCCTGCAAAGCAGTCGGGAAATCCAATCGCTCTGATCCTCTGAGCAAAAGCAAACAAACAAACGAAGCAAAAAAAAACAGCCTCTCAGGTACAGATATAAAATAAATAATACTGAGACTAGCCCAGTCACGCAGTTTAAGTACCTAGGAATAATTGTAACTTCTAATCTAAGTTGGAACTTGGAAGAATCACATTAATAGCATTGTCTCGGCGGCTACAAAAAGGTTATGGTTGTTAAGACACCGGCTAAACCATAGCACGAGGAAAAGAAAGTTGGTAGCCTACACATCCCTTGTAAGACCGCTACTAGAGTACGGTGACGTGGTCTGGGACCGCCACACAAAAACTGGTACAGAGGAAGGCGCTTCGATTCAATTATCACGCTTATGGTAGAAACGTCTTGGTGACAGAACATCTAAACTGCCACATTTAAATCCTGCCGCAAGCTTCACCGACTAAAACTGCTCTTTAACTTCGTCAATAACCAGACAGGACTGAATTTCCCCGACTATGTGCAGTTTAATACAGCGCGACCGACTCGGAATAAACACAATAAATACAATACTGATGCCTCAATGCAGGACAAATGCATATCGGCTTTCTTTTTTTCCGAGAACGATAACCGAACGTAACGATCTTCCGCGTGACGTGGTCGGTACAACATGCCAGGATGTCTTTGTATCATGTATACGGTGAGCCAGTTGTCTGCTTCCTGTGCAGAAGTTGCGGTTACGTCACAACGACGCCGAGCTCTGACTCGCCTCGATTGAAAGGGATAGTGGGTAGCAATGCTAGATGCCTTAAAATCTACTCCGTATTTTTTTTTTGTATCAGTCAATAAGTACTTGGCGTACTGACATCATCGCAACCCCTGTACACGAATCAGACGAACTTGCGCTCCCGATTGGTACCTACTTGTGAGTGAATTGTGTTTATTTTATTTGTATTTTCCATTATCTCTTCTAGAACGAAGTGTACAGCAACTCCCCGCTATTTTTGTCATATCTTACCGGCGATTGCGGCGCCTTATGTTTATGTCCTCTGCTAACAACTCTTATAGGTGTTACCTGCACTTCTGAGTGTAGCAGTTTTCTTTTGTACCCATTCTATCAACTGTATGTACTATATGCCTCACTCGTTTCTCTTTCTGATGCTTTTTTTTCATGTCAAATAAATGTCACATGCATAGAAAAAAACTGCATGTAGCTATGCATGATCTGGCTGCCAAAAGGCAGCTGGCAGTATTGAATAAAAATAAATAAATAAATATAACATTCAATTTTCTAACGTCTCAACACACGAACTAGTTTCTGAACGTCCCGCCCGTCCGTTTGTGTTGGTTTCTTGCGTCCGTGCGTTGCAACTGCACACAGCGTTCACTTTTGGACATTGCGCTTGAACGCATTTTTGGCGGGTCTGATGACATCATTCAGCTTGTCCTGAGATTTCTGGACGGTATGTATACTCTCTGCGTAACAAACGACGACGTTGTCCCGCCGGCCGTAGCTGTCGGTCTTCCCACTTTGCCTGCCATGCAAACAAAAAAAAAACAAAAAACAATTTTTTTTAAAGTTTGTGTTGTTTTTTTGTTTTGTTCTTTTACTTTTGTATTCGTTAATTCCGCAATCGTATTGGCTTCGGGGCGATAATAAAATGCTGGGCTTTCGTCACACTCTGCGTTTCCTTAAACGGTCAGTGGCAATAAACAAGCTTTTCCTGCAATAGCTAGGACCGACACAAGGAAGTTTGTCTTCGCTTTACATGACGCACATTGAATATTGCCATGATTTGAGAAAGAGAGAGAGGGACAGAGATAGAGAGATGCGGGGAGAAAAGAGAAAAAGAAACACGTCGAGGTTGATCTTTTTGTTTGCTTTTTGTCATTTACTATAAATCGCATGTCTCACAGTAAACACTGATACAAGCGGGAGGAGGGGATCGGTGGCCGAGAACAGGTTAGCCCACCTCATCTCGGAGCACGTGTAGCGAAAGCTGGATGGATGGATGTAAACGGCTATACCCTTCGTAACTGGTGGTAGCTTGCGCCACCTAGCCTAAGTCTATAAAGACAAACAAATGATTCCTCGATCCCGCCCCTTTACGAACCAGTTTTCTCTCTCTAACTATCGACCAAGCAGTATGGGATATCACCAGGATGAACCTTTGGGAGTATCAGGCAAAAAAGACTAAAAACATCACCCCTGGCCTCTTTCTCCCGGCGAAGGGAGTCGCCAATTTTCCTCTGGTCAAACCTTGCCGGCGTTACCCCAGCACCGGACCCACTGGGGGACAGGGATCAGACATTTGGGCCGGACCGCGGGCGAGGAGTCCCAATTTTCCTTTGTCCCGCCTGTCCTAAGCTGTGCTAGTTAGTTGTGCATCACTCAATTTTCCCTAGATAATTTCCACCAATCTTTTAATCGCCTCTTTGTGACTGTAATCCTTTTCTCTTCCGTTCTTCCGTCGTCGCCAGCAACACCCAGGGTCCCGTTCAAATCTGTTACCCCTTCAGGGAGGGCAGGGCGAAGCCTCGTGCACTTCAAAACCAAATGTTCTAGTGTCTCGCTCTCATTATGGCAGGCGGCACATAATGTGTCTGTCTCCTGAAATTTAGTCCTATACGTCCTCGTCCTCGAAACTCCCGTTCTCGCCTCAAACAGTAAACAATTTCCCAGTGAATTGCCAATCACATTTTCCTTTCTTATGCCTTGTTTTGAAGAACCTGTACATTGTCAGAGCTGATTTTTTCTCCATTCTTCTCTCCAACATTTTCCTTGTCTGCCTCTTTCACTCGCTTTTCCACTAAAGTAGCCTGCTCAACCCCATCACTAGAGTGTAGGTATTTAAATGTAAGCTTTCGGGTTCGGTTTGTCAATTTTGTGTTTAAAATTTTCATGTATAAATACTTGAATACCTTCGGTGCCCACCGCGCATCATCCACTTCAGTCAACCTTTGTTCAAATTTCAAGTTACTATTTCAATTGACTCTCTGCTCTCAAAAGACGACCATCCCATGTCTCTACTCATTGTACTCTCATCTTTCATTTGGTGTCTTTCTATTTGCTCCCAGTGTCAATCTGCCTACGCTTCGTTGTCGAATTTCTAATCCTGATTGAACAATCTCTGATTTCATGCACAGTACACTGTGCATGAAATCAGAGGTTCAATGAGAGAAGACAGTCCTGGTACCATCACTCCTTCCCATAAACCCCTGACCACCTCATATATATTATAGTTCCATAGTGCCTTGAGATTCATAATAGATTAATTTCTTTTCCCTTTCCTAATTATATTCTTCTCACATGTTCCTCTAGATATTTCCTTCCCTCATTGAGCAAAACTCCCAGATATTTGTATTTTCCTACATGGTCTATTACAATGTCTTATATCCTCAAGGGTTCCCTCTTTTCGTCGTTAAACACCATTACTCCAGACTTGTCACTACTAAAGCTCATGCCTAAGGTGTCCCCTTCCTCTCCACATATTCCAGCTAGTTCCTGTAATGTATCCTGGTTATCTGCTATGAGTACTATGTCGTCCGCATACATCAGTCCTGGACCCTGGTATTACCTGTGTTACATTTCTCCCTCCTTACCATATAACTCATATAAAAACCTAAGTTGCTCAGCTCTGATATCTTTTCCATTTCACTGAGGTATATCGTGAAGAGTAGAGGTGACAGTGGACAGCCCTGCCTGAGTCCTCTTTTTGTGGCTGCGGGTCATGTAGTTTCTGCTTCCCATGTTATAACTACCTTATTGTCTGTGTACACCTGCTGAAAAAACCTACCCAGATTTGCATCTCAATTATACTCTTTCAGCTGACCCCAAAGTTTTTCCTGGCTCACGCTGCAGTACCCAGGGTTGCTGGGTTCAATCCCCCCACACCGGCCCGTTTCGATCTGGATGAGCATCGTACCGGCGTGGGGTTGTGTATCACCACAGCGTGGTGCACGTTAAAGTCTCCGGGCTAGCAGTTGTACTGCACTGGCCAAATTTCTCATCTACTACACAGCTGAGACACTAGATGCCCATCGATGCTGACTAACTTCCGGCTGTATAAACATACAAAAGTCATTATTCCTATTCAGCAGGAGGAGAACGAATTGAGTAATCCTGTGTGAATTCGCAGTGCAGTCGCAGTGACAGCTGTGACAAGTCTTATCAGGACCCTATTGTATACTCATGTATTTTGTGCATTAGGTGGGGCAACTATCACCCATGCTCTGCTCGGAGAGTAACACAGTGATTTTCTTTTAGTTAGAAACCCTCTAACGGACGCGACGTGAGACTCAGGTGGCGTGATGCGACGTCACCACAACTGCGGCCATCTAGCGGGCTCTGCGCGAGGTTCATATGTGCAGCTGTCCTCAACACATGCGGTTTATTAGATGGCTCATCGATGCAGCTGGCGCGGCTCCTCGGAAAACCGCGGCGGGTTTCGGGGATTTTCTTTTTGAAGCATTTGGCAATACCGACGACGTGCGTCTTACATCCACAGAAAAACAACATCCCTTGGGGTGGGGGAAGAGGCTGTAACAGCTATCGCGTTGTAAAAGAAAACGGCACTTACGCATTGTTTTGGCAGATGCAGCACCCTCTTGGACAACCAACGTGCAGAATCCAGCCAGAAGAACAAAAAGACGAGGATCCACGTAACCGCTGAACAGACTCATCCTAGCAGGTCAACCGTTCAGGCGGATCCTCAGAGTCTCGAAATCGAGAGTGTCTCTTTCCTCTCGTTCAGCCTTAGTTCAGAGACGCTGACATCGACTGGCTCCGTCTCCGAACTTGACCAGCATCCGCATAGATTTCCCGATCTACGACGAAGCTCGTCGCGTTTTCACACCGCTTCCTAGACCGTGGCGCCAAGGACCCCGAACGCAGCTTTTGTTCTCACGACCCCTGACCGCATAGTAAATAGCCGATACGCGAAGGCCTTTGCCATCTCTGATCACCCGATAGGGCTCGCGATGATTGGATGCGCCACGCCGGCCTATGGTGCGTTTGTGCAAAGCTTGTTGATCCCATAAAAGCCGCGTCAAAAGAACGCGTGAGAGGGAAGGTAAACATTCCCAGATAGCGACCACTATAATCTCTCGCGCGCGCGTGAGAGGTATCTCGACCTTGATGCGAGACGTATTTGCGAACAGGCGTTGCACGCTCCTCTTTAAAGACCATCGAATGCATGCAGCCCGTGGATTCCTGGAAGCCATTTTGAGCTATGTCGAATCAGACGACTGTGTGCTCGAGTCGAGTGTTTTCGTGCCTCGATTGTATTGCACTGAATCTGGAGATTCGGGCACTGAGTGGCGAGCGGCCGATATTGCCCGCGCGCACACTTTGGAAGTAATCCGTTGCAAGATACGGATTCCTTGTAATCCGTTACTTTTTCAAGTAATTTTTGTAATTGCCAGGTTAGTTTTTTTGCGGCAGTAATTTGTTAATGTAATTTTGTTACAATATTGACAACAAATTACTTTAATTACTCGTTACTTTTTTAATATGAACACAATATACAGAAACAGGAGTAATATGAGCGGGCGATTCAGCAGCATAAAGATAGCAAGTCCAACAAAATATAAAACATCTTGAAGAGGAAAATAACCGATAAGAAAACACGACATTTTTCTATGATCGGTCACTAGAAGGCTTGAAAGGCCCGTTTCAAAGGGAAGCTTTCGTAGATCGGTTCCTTACCTTCGAATCTCCTAGAGGAGGTGGACGCCGCCACTGAGCATGTGCACCACTAACACTGTCAACATAATTCCAGGGATCACTTCCGGTCGCCGTAAGCTAGCGGGATGACAGGTGTGGTCGCAGCGTTCGCTGCCTTGGCAGCTTACAGGTGAACGGAGTGCACCCACATTCTTTCTCTTAAATTCAATATTTTATTTTTGCAATGTCTACCATAACTCGGGCGTATGAGAAATGGAAAGTGGTGTTGCAGAACATTTTTGAAAATATCAAAATTGTTTCCATTGTTTTCTTGGTAAGTGTACGGGAAAAGTAAAGTGAAAGTAATTCGTTACGTCACGAGTAAAGTAATTCTTTACTTTTCAGCGAAAGTAATTTGTAACGGTAATCTATTACATTTGAGCCTCGGTAATTTGTGGTTGTATTTCATTACATTTTACTTTTCGGGTAACGGGCACAAGTCTGCCTGCGCGTAACAAAAATTCGGACACGAGAAAAACCAATTGATGATTCAGGCTTTGTAAGCCTTTCTTGTCTTATGAAAAGCGAAGCTAACACCTCCCCAACATAACACTCTAAAAACCTGTGACAAGGGAAAATTAAAAAAAATAAAAAAAATTGTGAGTTAATTCCACTATGTGAAGGTGGTTAGCCAGCGAAGCTGTAAAGCACCACCACAAATGAATCACCAAGAGACACACAAAAACACTTCACCAAATGTTTATTTACAGTACCTCATTTTGAAACGGTAGCGATGATTGCTTTGTGATCACTATCATATACACTAATGGGTTCCATTACAACTTTGGTGAGATTCTTTGCTAAAGTTAAATCTATATACATGACCGATGGCGAGTAGTTGAGTGACTCGGATTGATGTGGCACTTCAAACTCTTCTAGCACAAACTGAGTGAACCATTTCTTGTCTCGTCTCGTTGGCCAGACAAGATATGTAAAGCAGTGACGTCACCCGACTCGAGCGGGAGAAGTCCTATTGTTCTCGGATGTATCTCCATTATCACACGTTTGGACGTATTTCCTTATCAAAATGCATATCCAGGTGACGAGGCGTATAGGCATTTTCATACAAAGGAGCGCTTTTACTTGCAATTTCTTACTTTTGTTATTGCACACGGATACCAAAAATGCCTGTAACCCTAGCCATATACAGATTCGCTCTAAAATAATGAACAAGAGAACACAACCTTACCTCCGCAGTTCGGGTAACGCCGTTTTGGCTGAGCACCGTATACACCCAGCAGAATAGTGGGGATGACCTCAAAGCAAGCTGCCTTGAGGTCCACCCACTATTCTTTCAATCGAGCCAATCAAAGCTCGGCGTTCTGACGTCGCCACAACCGCTGCAAAAGAAGCAGACGAACTGGCGCTCCGGTTATACTCCGTTTCACACACCAATTCCGACAGCGGCCAACGTCACGACCCTAGGGAACCAACCAAGCAGCGGCAAAATTGCATCTTCCCAGCGCTCGTCATCTTTATGCGTTTGCTTCAACCAACTAAATTAATCAATCGCAGAAAAAAAAAAGATCGCAGGAGTATGGGCGTGATTATCGGTTTCGCCGGGGATACCAAACGCACAAAGACGACGAACGCCGTGACGATGCAGTTTTGACGTTGCCTGATTGGCTGTTCATAGATGCCTATACGGAGCGCGAGTTCGTCTGCTTAATTGCACAGGGGTTGCGATGATCTCAGAACGCCGAGCTCTGATTGGCCGATTGAAAAGAAATAGTGGGTACACCTTCAGGCATCTACGAGCATTGAGGTCTATCCACTATCTTTTCAATCAAAACCGATAAGAACTTGGCGTCATTCTGAGGTCCCCGCATCTCCTGCAAAAGCAGACGAACTTGTTATGCGCATAGCTTCGGCTGCGGACCAACTTTGAGAGAAACGGGGTACGTGTTACACCCCGTTTGTTCCCACTGTTTAAACGTACAAACAATGCAATTACTTTTTTTTTAAACTCTAACTTGCATTCTAAGTGCTTGAAAGAGTGCTGCAGGAAAGCTACTCAGTTCGTTTTTTTTATTTTTTTTTATAGTGGCTTCTAATATTTATGGACAGCTTTTGTAATCCGTAAGAAGAGCCAATTCTCTAATAAATATTTGTACGTCTTGCTTTTTCTTTTTTTTTTTTAGATGCTGGATTTCCGTTTGCTGCATTATCAGGCTTGAAGAGGATATTGTTTTCGTCCCGACCATCTATAGTCACTGATTGACGGCATCCAGAACGCGCTCGTTGCCTTCCATCATGCTTTGGCTGCGCGTGCATGCTCGAAACTCACGAGACGCCCAAGCGTGATCGAAGGTGGGAAGCTGGCACTGGGGAGTGAGACAACCGAAAGACCACCCTGTCGTTCTTATTCTGTTAGTTTCATAATTTAGATTGTCTTTTAATGCGATAACTGTCTTATAAAGCGAAGCCGGCATTGTCTGTAGCCGTTGTCGGTAGCCCTTGTCTGTAGCAGCGAAAACGGCACCTGAATTCCCATTGGCCAAAAGCAGAGCAACGCAGATGCTTCGTCACGGAAGCCGGCGGGGCGCTCAAGGTCAAAGCGGACGCGCCTCAGAAGTAAAACACAAAGAAAAGCACAGCAACGCAGATGCTTCGTCACGGAAGCCGGCGGGGCGCTCAAGGTCAAAGCGGACGCGCCTCAGAAATAAAACACAAAGAAAAGCACAGCAACGCAGATGCATCGACACGGAGGGTGTGGAGCCGGTGGGGTTGGCCGCGCCTGCGCAGTGGGGAAGCGTGATATCACCGCCGGAGGGCCATGTGAAGAGGAAAGACGTGGCGGCCTGCTTGTAGGAATGCGCTCCAAATAGGAATGCTTTCGCGTTCCTACACGTAAGCAGTCTTAAGTGTCTTCGTTTAATTTTGGTTTTACTCTGACCTGCTTCGCAAACTTTTTTTTTAATTTTTTCCACTTTAGGCGATTGATTTGGTGTCGGTCGAGTACGCGTGTTCGTCAAGCTAACATTCTCTACCAAGAATAAAAAAATATAGGCAAAAAGACAGTCACGTAGACCTCCCGTCTCTCTTAATTAATTGCTCGCTTCTTTTCTTTCCTAATTATCTTCGATGATCTTGATTCTCTCTCTTTAAGGGGTTCTCGATACCTCCCCCCCCTCTTCCCTATTCGTGACGATCGATAAACGAAAATGGGGCCGAATGTCTGTGTTTCCCACTTTCGTCGAGTAGAGATCACTGGACGGTTATCTCTAATTTATTTAATCGGGTGATTACCGATACGGTGGGCCTTAGCAACAGGCGTCGGTGGATATCGTACGACTCTGTGGCGTGATCGAGGAGGCATGGCCTTGACACGAGGTCTGGGCCACAGACCTCCTCCTCCTCCTCTTCCTCAGGTTCCCGCACAAGAGGGTAAAAAAACGACGACGGTGTGGGACGATCAAACAATTCCTGGAACCGTAACTCATCTAATCGTCTTCAGATGCCACGCGACGGATAACGGTGATTTCGATTACGATTCTACACCCCCTTGTCCCTTTCCCCTCTCGTCGACATATTTATGAGGAGACGGTTTTTGCCAGACCTAACTCGAGGCATCGTGCTCTGAAAGCGACAACCATGAGTGCACCCGTCCTCCTGACTGCGTTGGCGGTTACCCTGGTCGGATGTGGTACGTATGGTGAGCTCCAATCAAGCTCAGATATGAATCATGTCTCATGTGATCATCCGATCAACGTTTCACGGTCCATATGTGCGATATTTCACTTGGAAAATATGTTACCCAACGGCTGTAGCACAGACACCCTAAGAAACGTAGATCGCGTCTCATTATGGTCACACTTCCTGTTTTCTGATTGGTGTACCTTGATGTTCTTGTCGGCTAATACTGCAATATAATTGGTTGCGATAATAAAATGATCGGGTGTCGCCACGCCATGTGATTTTGGCAAGATATAAGTGAATATGTCATAAAGACAAGTTCAACGTAAACACGCAAGTTTCCAGATGCGATTCCATACGTACAGAAATAACTGTTTTTTTTCTGTTTGTTTGTTTTAGGGAAAAGAGGGGGGGGGGGATTGGAACTGCTACGTTTTTTACTATGGCAAGGATTTGAGCGCAACATATTGTAAATGTAGAGTTACGTTTCGAAGCATGCGTCCAAAATTTTACTCTTCCCGTATTGGAAGCTACCTAGAAGATTTGCGAAATGGTGAGCACACGCGATTTAACATAGAAGGTTTGTTTTGTATATGCGTAGTTCCCATAAGGAATGCATTAGCGATTTTCTAAATGTAATGGTGTCCGTGTACACATTTTGTTATGCTACCTGAAACTAAAAGCTGCCCTAGGGGTTACTGAGCGTTCCTCAACGCTTACCAAAAAAAAAAATGCATATAATTTCCCGCCAAGCTTTTTCTAAAAAAATTATGTTGGTCTTTGTTTTTCTTTTTTAAATTTATGTAGCACTGAAACGAGGAACAGCCGATGCTCCCAAACTGAAGAGACAAAAAACAAGTCTCCCAAAGTTCTTTCTCCCTCCCCCCCCTCCCACGCACACACTTTGCACGGACTGCAGTGCGGTTTCAAGATCAAATGCAAACAAGCTTGAAACAAAGCTGTAGACAGGGATGGTATCATAAATAGGTGTTCGCGATGAAAGGCATTTTGACTAAAAATATGAATGAATCATTTATCGAATAAATTAATGCGTGTGCACCGCCCGCTTCTTCAGAATCCTTGCACTTTTCGGCAGCAGCATTTACTCGCTTTCATTACACGGAGAGAACTACTCATTTTTGATAATCCTTTCTCGTGATTCTTCTAAAGAACACAGAGAGCTTAACGAACGTATACGGAGTCATGTCCACGCTCCTTGCTTCGCGGTTCCTTCTTCGACCTTCCTGTCGCCCTACAATCCCAATGGTTTCCCAAGTGCTTGGCGGGAAGGTAGACGCTGTAGACTGTTTCGAGCGTTGACCGAGTTTGCGACACAAAATGACGATATCAGAATCCACTTTAGTGGGCCTGTTTCAGCTACCAGTGACTTTCTGCCCGGTTCGAAAGACGTCTGACGACGCCACAGTTCTTTGTTGCGTTCAGTCAGAGGTTGGTCGTCAAATGATACTCCGGCTTAGAACTTTCCGCGCAAGGTGCCCTTCAACGACGACTGAAGGGAAAACCTGTAAAAGTGTGGAAACCCCACCCCCTTTTTTTTTTAGAACTTTCAGTTTTTAGAATCAGTCCAGACGAAATTGACCAAAAGAAGTCCAAACTGTAACCAGCTGATTTCTACCGCCCCACCTCTTTCACAAGCTCCCTCCCGACACAATAAATAGACTGCTTCTTGTTTTTTTTTTAGAGCATCATACCTATTAGAGACTTTACAACACCTATCCTTGCGAGTTTTAAATGCGCGCTATATTCGTAAATGAAGCCTCCCCCCCCCCCCCCTCGCCTTCCCCCTTTTGGTTCCTTTTTTCCCAACACAAACATTTACCGTTTAGAAACTGTGGATACAGTTTCTAAAGAGAAATTGCAGGCTCCGCTGTGTTTAGCACGCATTCATGACCCCGACCGATTGGACTCGAGCTTTCGTATAGGACTCCGATCCGGAGAAACTTGTCCGCGTTCGTTTTAGGTGACAGCGCGACACCCCTCGAGATACCGTTTAAAACGAGTTTGCTGGTGGGACACGTATACGCAAACACGCCGTCTCCAAACAAGTCCGCTTTTGGGCCACACGGGGTGTGGGCATTGCGCATGCGCAGTGTCCGTGACGTCAAAGAGTTGAGTTGTTGAATGGTTACCACGGGGGCGTGGTCTATTATCACTTTCAATCCTCGTGATCGCTTCTTTCGCGTTCTTATCGCCTAATGAGGCAATCCCATTGGTCGCGGAGCGACAACATGATGATGATTATGATGATGATGATGATGATGATGGCTGCCTCGAATGCCCTGTGTGTTTTTAGGCGCGATCAGAGACTTCAGTTGAACTGTCAACTGGAAGTTTAATAAAGTTTTCACTGTCGAGAGAACGTTTTCGCGGGTTTGAACATTTAACAGAAAATAGCGCATCCACTGGAGTGGCGAAAACGAGCGCAAATAAGACTCTTAAATTCTGCACCTTTTACAACGAGGACAAACTGGAACAATTGTGATCGGATGCTGTCTTGTTCTTTATGATGCCTCGAAGGCGCCTGACAGTGAGGTAACGGTGGGCGTCGACTACTATAGTTCCACATTGTTGTTTTTTGTTTTATTCTGTTTTATTCTACGAGACACCTATTATATAGTTGCGGCAGATTATCTCCTCAGTAAAATATAAACTCATAAAAAAAAATGAAGAACACACATTAAAATATAGATACCGAAAGTCACCCGCCTAATTTCGAAGAAATATAAACGCCGAGAACGCGGTACCCTACAAATGTGCGTTCTAGGTTTTTATGCGGAAAATCTGTTCTAAATATTATGATTCCTAGACTTGAATCAGGATGTTACCTGAAGTTTCGCAACCCGCAACGGCTCTCATAAAAAATTCTACAGTATCATCCGCTTATTTCGACATGAAATATTAATTAATGGACGCGTCTCCTTAACGTGCATTTGCTGCAAAGCTCGTGAAAGTGATCTGTAATAACTAATAATTTTATTAAAACTCAGATCAGCACAGATTTTGCACTGGAGCATACTGCAGCAGCGTTCTTGTCGACATTTTTTTCACTTTCTCGCTAGTGCCATTGACACATGGATTGTTCGTTTTAGGGTTTCACACACACAAAAAAGTGTCATTGTGAATTATGAATTGCTAACAAATAAACGTCATCACATTTCGATTAATAACAATGCAATGGCGTGGCTCAAAGACTACCTCAGCGAAAGAAAGCATGTATGTTGTACTAAAAGCTTAAAACTTCGAGTTCGTAAATGTCAATTCTAGTCGTTCCCCGGAGCTCTGTATTGAGTTCTTTGCTCTTCCTGAAACATACGAGTTTTCATACCATTCGCTGTCGTGCAGTAAAATATATGGCTATTTGAACACTATCCTCTATAGAGGAAGGTAATTATTTTGACGATATTAAGCCTTTTGAGACTGATGTCGACAAAATCTGTTTATGGTGTGACACCAAGAGAACGAACCTAAACGTTAAAAAAGTGTACAAGCGAGATGTACCGGGGAACTTTGTTCACAATCTACGTAGAGAAATAATTAAATCATTCAGGCTGGCTCAAATGTTGCAGCTCAAAGCAATACGCGCGATTAGTTTTATATCGAACATTTTCGACGGGTCACAAAACCATATTAAGAAATGTATTTTAGATTTATTTATGCACCCAAACCCCATTCACTGTACAGGATCCTAATCCTAATGATGGAATGAAATTATTGAGAGTAAGCGGAACCGAGGTGATATATTTTTAACGCAACGAAAACTCGAGACTGCGGAACGAAAAGGGTTCCTTCCTTGTCTGACGATCATGTCGTGTGCATTGGTCGTACAAAAAACAGTTTGCATGACATGTGTTCGAAGCGACACATGTGTATGAAGTAAACATGCTTCAAACATGCTTGAGGTGCGTCCACATGTAATTTTTTTCATCATGTCTTTTGTATAATTTACGAGCGACGTGACGCTGGTTTGAGTACTCCACCGAAGGGGTATCAAATGCCTTCGTTGGTTTGGTCATGGAAAAGCCTAAAAAAAGAAAAGCCATTTATACTTTCATTTGCACCGAGCATCGAAGGTTTCGGAGCAATACGAAACTATCTTTAATGTAATATTCGCGCGAAATTTGTTTCGCACGCTAGGTGCAAGCGATAACCCGCGGCCAACAGCATTCGTCGGTAGCCCGAAAGATAGGAAATTCCACGTCAAATTGTGTCACTTTTTTTTCCCCCGTTCGATTGCGTTTATGAGATCTGATGAGATCGAGTTGTCGTTTTAATCGTTTCGATCGCGGGGACATTTCTCGCTATGCGAAGACTGCCAGCGAGATACTGGGGCACTCCAGCGATAAGTTTTCGTAAGAGGCCTCTTATTGTATCTCGATTGTAATAGGCAATAATCGGGCGATATGGCGGCATTAGTAGACACGTGGATTTTTCTTAGGAATGCTCGGAACGAGAGCAGGGTCGATATAACGTATATGCCGTACCGCTGCTGACAGTTTATAGCCGTACATTCATCGAGCGAAAAGGAAATTAAAGCGAATTTCTGTTTTGTATACGAGAGAAATTGACGGTATACCCGGTAAAAGAACAATAGGGTCGTTTCGTGGATCGTCGTAGGCTGCGGGGTAGCGATGGGTGTGCTTAAAGGCTGACCACCAGATTTGAGCTTCTGCGAGGCTGAAGATCCTCCTCACCATGGAGGAGGAAGAAACAGGCAACGGTGGAAAGAGTAGAAGAGGGAGAGGAGGAAACGCGGGAAAAGCACTAACTGGTCGTCGGTCTTTACCCGTCCATAGATCACAAAGTCTGCGATTTTTCACCCTCAAAAAATGTCATTACTAGTGAATCCACGAAGAGCTGCTTAGCTTGCGTCAGCATCGACGTCACCGCGTCTCGCAGTGTCTCATACGAGCACGAGACGCAAGCAGGCGGCGACGCCAGGACGAACGCGTCTGCCGATTTGGAGGCGTCCCTTGTCGAGCTTCGCGTGTTTGCCGCTTGGAGCGGCGGTCGCGGATCCACCAACGATGACGTCACGCGCAGGCCCTTGTCTTCTAGGTGGTACGCGGAGCGCAAGTTCGTCTGCTTCTTTCCAGAGGGTTGTGGTGACGTCAGAACGCCGAGCTCTGATTGGCTTTGATTGGAAGAATAGTGGGTATACCTCAGAGCAAGGTGCTTTGAGGTCTATACCCACTGCCCTTCAATCGGAGCCAATCAGAGCTAGGTGTTCTAACGTCATCAGAACCCCTTGCAAAAGAAACGGACGAACTTTCGCTCCGCGTTGGCTCACTTCGTGCTCAAAGTGACGGCACGAACTCCTGCTAGCTCCCGCTAACCATGGCGAAGCTCTTGGGAACGATCTACAAAAGGTCCCTATCCACGGCTTCTGCGAAATATACAGCACCTATAATGGCTAGAATAGAAAAGCTGTCACGGCAGGTTGGCTCGCTAGCTCTCTCGAGCGAATCAGGTTTTCGCAGTGTCTGATAGTCTAAACACGAAGCCGTCAAAATAGGTTCAAAAGCACGCGATAAAAAGCGCTAATGCTCCCGGATAACGGTATATCGCATTTGAGAAGTGAGGGGCGCGCGTGTACAGCTTTTTTCTTCTTTACTTTTCTATTCTTACAAAAGACAATACTAATGAAAAACACCTACATTGAGCAGGATTTCTAGCCAGTGGCTATAGTTACGAATCCTTTTCAGCAAATACAACAATAAAGCGACAAATTGAAGCATGCACGAGTAAGCATATTAACAGAATATCACATATATACAATATTCAACCACATGGTCTAGGGCAGGGGTCTCCAAACTTTTTGGCTAAGCGACCGGATTAGCTATCTCTCTCAAACTCAAGAGCCGGAAAAAAAAAAGAGTAATTACAATCGAAGCAAAACAAGGATGAACGCGTATACGTCAAATTAAAATTTTATTTAGCTAATTATGACATTACACGACACAAGAAAACTCACCAGGCATAAATCAGAAGATTACTGATAATGATAAAACTGAGGACACTAAGTGCAATCAATGTGCACGAGAAAACAACGTAATTTTAACATGGTTACACAGACACGAAGCATATGGGACTAAGAATCGTAACGCTAGTGATGACATTCTTCAATTAATAATATGGCGAGAAGACTCGTGTTACGATGCAGTTTCTCTCGTTCTTTCCGACGGCTTAGAGCGCGTCGCTCCGCAGTTTCTTTAGGCGCACTTCTTTTTGCGCTGCTAGCGTGTCTCTGGAAGGGGCCGCAGGCCGAGCTTCAGTGCAATGACTGCGGCAGAGCCGCGGGCCGCTTGGAAAACTTCCCGGCTTCTGATACAATTACGGTTCTCACTTGCCGGGGCATTGCAAAACTTGTGGTTGTTCCCCCATGCTGGACGGTGCGCAGGTGGAGGGACGCAACAAAGGAAGGTTAGAAAGATAATTGCTGGAGGCGGCAAAAATACGTGCTTGC
The DNA here is from genome assembly GCA_037355805.1 of Ixodes ricinus. Classification (NCBI taxonomy): domain Eukaryota; kingdom Metazoa; phylum Arthropoda; class Arachnida; order Ixodida; family Ixodidae; genus Ixodes; species Ixodes ricinus. The sequence goes on along the minus strand of JAZHYW010034238.1, from coordinate 4,565 downwards.
GACAAACACGCTTGCATTAGCGTTGCATCGGTATATGCAACCCAAAGAGTACAGCTTCATTGACACTATCTATAGCTTGTAAACACTGCCGCGGGCGCAGCTGGCCAAGTAGGCAGCGCGCGCGTGACAATATTTACAAGCTATAGATAGTGTCAATGAAGCTGTACTCTTTGTGTTGCATATAGCGATGCAACGCTAATGCAAACGTGTTTGTCGCAAGCAGTATTTTTGCCGCCTCCAGCAACTCTTTGTTTCACCTTGTCATTCGTGACAATATTAACACGGCGCATTTTCCTTTCCTCGTACGGATTGTGTGTCGGGGGGATGTAGCTGTTTTGCTGACTTTTTGAACAGGCGGTGGGCGGGCTATATCTATACTGATTTGGTGGTATACGCCGGTTTCTGTTGAGATGAGATTACGTGCGTGCACAGCGATAGCAAAGTTGGAAACGTTCAATGAACTTTAGTTGCCGGTTAGCGCTTGTCCTGTGTGCTTTTTCGCCTTTTTGTCCCGTCTTTTTTTACGCTATTTTTAATATGAATGTCAATTACCAACATGCCCAGCAGACCAAGCTTTTACCTTTGACTGCATAGCCACAAAAAATTGTCGGCGAGCATCTTCCGTAGATCGTTCGCAAGTGCTTCATGTTGCTAGCAGGAGCTAGCGGAACCTTGTGCCATCACGTTGCACAGATTGAGCACTCGCCTGCCGGGCCCGCAGTCCGCAGCTACAATAGAAAAAGTTCCTATTACTGACATTATAGGCTGGAAGAAACTGGCGAAAACCTTTTTTCCTCGCAGTGAAGCCAAAGCTATGCGTACCCGTGCGCTCACGCCCCTTGAGCGCCGATCAGAGCTGTGCACGCGCTCATCTTCACTTCTCTCGAAATGCCAGAAAGAGATGTCCCAGAGAGCGGTTAGACAGCTCTATTTGAGCCGCTAGACGATATTGATTTTTATGTAAAAAGAGGCATAATAGACGTAAGAACATGCGAGCGATAGGTTGTCGTGATCCCATGGAGCTGTTGGCAAAGCAACTTTCCAACTGTCCATAAACAAACAACAAAACGACAAAAAAGGTATTGACGCCAACAAACGAATTAGGGGAAAGCTTTCTAACGCACACGACGATGGCGGCGCAAACATCGTAGTTGAGCTCGTTTCTGCTGAAGGCGTGTTGAGGGCGAACTTTCACGTTGATTCCGTAGCATGCATTGCTCACACGTGACACCACCGCAGCTGGCAGTGACGTGGAAGCCGCATGTTGGTCTGTGAGTGTGCCATGGACCGTGCACCGTCCGCTGCAAACAAACCCAACAGATGTTTCGGTGGCTCCCTGTAAAGCTGTGGCCACACTGCTAATGCGTAATACAAAGGACAGACTGCAGACACTGCCATGTGGCGTGTTTGTTCCTGCATGACGACCCCGTCACATTGATCATTACAAAAAACGGTCTACGGACATTTTCGAAGCACACGAATGTACATGAAGCAACATGCTTCGAAACATGCTTGAGGCTAGCCCGCAGATGATTCTGTCATCATGTTTCCAGCGAACTCCGTGTCCTTTGAATGATGCATGAGCAGGCGACTGCAGACTTTCTGTAGTCGTGCACGTGGCCAATGGCGTCCAGTAATATCCCGCCTATGGTTCTTTGTTCGTCTGCAGCCAGGGCCGAGCTCAAGTGTTACGACGAGCTGGGATGCCTGGAAACCGGAGGCGCCTTCTTCGACGAAATCCGTCGGCCATTCGTCTTGACGCCCCACGACAGGGACATGATCAAAGTGCAGTACCTCTTGTACACGCGGGACAAGCCCGAGGCAACGATGCTCTGCTGGAACTCCAGCTTGGAGACGGTTCGCGATTCGCCCTTCAACGCCTCTCGGCCCACCAAGTTCATCGTGCACGGCTACTTGGACACCGTCTACTTCGGAGCATGGATGACGGTTGGTGCTTCTTGGAGTGTGTCTTTGGCCCCCTCTCAATCTCGGGGGTTCTCTTCAGTGAAGTTCTGGGGAAGGGAGGGGGGGAGGGGTGCGGGTAGGGCCATTGTTCTCAATGGAGTGTCGTGCGCAAATCATCGCGCCTAGCTGCGTCCTTTGTTAGTGCTGCACTATTCATTGCAGCTTTAAATTGTGTTGTGTGTATGTTTAGACTGCGGGAAGTTTGTCAGCCTCAATGGACGTCCGATGTCTCCGCTGTGGATGGGAAACTTTGCCAGTCCGTGTATCACTACCCGCACCCCACAGTATAGTTATAGGGATACACGACTGCGCGCCGGTATACGATGCTCATCCATATCGAAACGGGCAGGGGCACGGGTGGAGACTGAACCCAGGGTTCTTGGGTTCTCCAGTGCGAGCGGTCACTCCACGCGTTCCGAGCTGCCACCGATTCTCCCTGAGACAACTTTCTGTAGGCAACGATGCCAAAGCTATGTTTGCCAGGTGCGCTTGCACACCTTGAGCGCCAATGAAAGTTGTGCAGGCGCAGTCTTCACTTCTAAATTGCTACAGAAAGTTGCCCCGAGTAAAGCCATTTTATCAATCTTTAGTGGAGACACAAGAGACATGCAATCTACGAGTAACTGACCTTCGCATTAACCCACTTACAATAGATTTATACTTTTTTTTAACGGGCTAATGTTAATGAAATGTCAGATTGTCGAGATAGACTCAGCTCAACAGTCTGGGGTGTGCGATGGCGGAGTGGGTCATAACATGATAGGTCATCAGCACACAAGCCATCACTCGCTCTGAAAATCATTCCCATGGATCCTTACCGGTTTCTATTAGGCAGGAGATTGAACTGGGGTGCTCTGACCCGTTTGCTGTCCCCACACCTGGGTGTTTACTCAACACAAGGCCTGTGCAGATGCCCACAGGCCTTATGGGCATGTCCATGTCATATTCTACAATAGAGCGCGGGGCAATGTAATGTAAAAAATACTAACAATCAACGAACTGACGTTAAGTACCGGACCTATCCCGTAAGCAGTCGTCAGAGAATGCGAGCTTGACCCACTTCGGCTTTTGTGCTGAGCTGGGCACCGTGCATGCTGCATTGTTCATGCAGGCTGGAGTGGTAACAAAGAGCCCCCCTCCCCTCACCGGAGAACCCGAACTTTAGCCGAACACTGACGCCGCGTTCGGTTATGTCGGCCGAGCGATGATCATTGTATTTGTTGTCCCCATCCGTGTTGTTCTAAAGTTATCCGCTTGGGAGTAACAATCTGTCCTCGTCCCCAATATAAACAATTGCACTTTTATAATCACTACCGCGTGACGCACGTTTAATACCTCACATCTGTGTCCAGAGCCTCCGAGTTCTTTCAGGTTACACTTAAATCCGACTCGATATGATTGTCTTTTCTTCTTTTTCCTACCACCTTACAGGAAATGAAGAATGCATACCTGAAAAACGCCGACATGAACGTCTTCATCGTTGACTGGAGCGGTGGCAACGGCCCGGCCTACGAGACCGCCGTGGTCAACGCCAGAATCGCGGGTGCCGAGATCGCGTTCTTGGTCCGCAAATTGGAGGTACGTACGCCCTCACCAACAACCAGTTTAAGAACGCCATGACTTTTGGTTCGAGCGATTGCCGCATCACCAAATAAGCGCATTTAGGAACCAATCACGCGATAAACGATGTTTCCCGGATGCCTACGAGAGCAAGTCGTCTGCTTTTGCTCAGGAGTTAGGTACGTCAGACGATCCGAGCCTGATCGGCTCGATCGAAAGGAAGTGGGTAGACCTCAATGCTAAATTCCTTGAGGTATATCCACTATGTTTTTTATCAGCCAATAAGATCTCGGCGTTCTACATGATCGCCAACCCCGTGCAACGAAGTGCGCTTCGCACTGGTCTTACAGTGTCAGCGACCGCACGTTGATTATCTATTGGTCGCTGACATCTTAAAAAGGCGGGCGATACATTTCGAGGAAAGTCATTAAATATTCACAAAGGATTAAAGAAAAGGTCCCGGATACCAAATTGAAAACCCTTTTATTTCTCGACCTATATCCTCCCCCAACATCGAAACATTTTCCCCGTATTTTTACCAGTGCTCCAGCACCTGCTGCGTAAAATTCTTTGGTCTGCTGTCTCAGCCACGTGCGTACCCGCCGCACTGTTGCTTCTGTCGCAGTCTCAGTAGCGACGACCAGGTCGCTCCTCGTCAACAACATTTGAGCACCCATGGGAGAAATTTCTCAACCAGCTGAGCACCGCGATGAACACTTATCGACCGTAAACAGGAAACATCTTCCTGTGAATATATTTGCAGTATGCACTTTTGCCCACAAAAAGCGCTCTTCTAGCGTACACATACCTCGGCAAACCTCACTCATGAGGGGCCTCACTCACCCTCATCTTCACAGGTGAGGTGAGGGTGAGTGAGTTTCTGAACCAGGAAAATTCATGAGTGTGAGGGTGAGTGAGTTTCTGAACCAGGAAAATTCATGAGTGTGAGGGTGAGTGAGGGCCGTGAGGGCCGTGAGGGCTGTGAGGGCCGTGAGTGCGTGAGGGCCGTGAGGGCGGTGAGTGCGTGAGGGGCGTGAGGG
>JAZHYW010034236.1:0-16454 GCA_037355805.1 Ixodes ricinus | reverse complement strand
AGGCATAATAGACGTAAGAACATGCGAGTGATAGGTTGTCGTGATCCCATGGAGCTATGGGTAAAGCAACTTTCCAACTGTCCATAAACAAAAACAAAACAAAAAAGATATTGACCCCAAGAAACGAATCAGGGGAAAGCTCGCTTTCTAACGCGCGCGACGATGGTGGCCAAACATCGTATTCAGTTCGTTTCAGCTGAATACGTATTGAGAGCGAACTTTCACGTTGATTCCGTAGCATGCATTACTCCACGTGACACCACCGCAGCGGCGTGATGTGGAAGCCGCACGTTCGTTTCTGAGTGTACCATGGTCTGTGCACCGTCCGCTGCAAACAAACCCAACAGATGTTTCCGTGGCTCCCTGTAAAGCTGTGGCCACACTGCTAATGCGTAATACAAAGGACAGACTGCAGCCACTGCCATTGGCGTGTTTGTTCTGCATGACGACCCCGTCACATTGATCATTAAACAAAAAGGTCTACGGACATTTTCGAAGCACACGAATGTACATGAAGCAACATGCTTCGAAACATGCTTGAGCTAGCCCGCAGATGATTCTGTCATCATGTTTCCAGCGAACTCCGTGTCCTTTGAATGATGCATAAGCAGGCGACTGCAGTTTTCTGTAGTCGTGCACGTGGCCAATGGCGTCCAGTAATATCCCGCCTATGGTTCTTTGTTCGTCTGCAGCCAGGGCCGAGCTCAAGTGTTACGACGAGCTGGGATGCCTGGAAACCGGAGGCGCCTTCTTCGACGAAATCCGTCGGCCCTTCGTCTTGACGCCCCACGACAGGGACATGATCAAAGTGCAGTACCTCTTGTACACGCGTGACAAGCCCGAGGCAACGATGCTCTGCTGGAACTCCAGCTTGGAGACGAGTTCGCGATTCGCCCTTCAACGCCTCTCGGCCCACCAAGTTCATCGTGCACGGCTACTTGGACACCGTCTACTTCGGAGCATGGATGACGGTTGGTGCTTCTTGGAGTGTGTCTTTGGCCCGCTCTCCATCTCGGGGTTCTTTTCAGTGAATTTCTGGGGGAAGGGAGGGGGGAGAGGAGGTGCGGGTAGGGCCATTGTTCTCAATGGAATGTCGTGCGCAAATCATCGCGCCTAGCTGCGTCCTTTGTTAGTGCTGCACTGTTTATTGCAGCTTTAAACTGTGTTGTGTGTATGTTTAGACTGCGGGAAGTTTGTCAGCCTCAATGGACGTCCGATGTCTCCGCTGTGGATGGGAAACTTTGCCAGTCCGTGTATCCTACCCGCACCCCACAGTATAGCTATAGGGATACACAACTGCGTGCCGGTATACGATGCTCATCCATATCGAAACGGGCAGGGGCACGGGTGGAGACTGAACCCAGGGTTCTTGCGTTCTCCAGTGCGAGCGGTCACTCCACGCGTTCCGAGCTGCCACCGGTGCTCCCGAGACAACTTTCTGTAGGAACGATGCCAAAGCTATGTTTGCCCTTGCGCTTGCACACTTGAGCGCCAATGAAAGTTGTGCCGCGCAGTCTTCACTTCTAAATTGCTACAGAAAGTTGCCCCGAGTAAAGCCATTTTATCAATTTTTTGTGGAGACACAAGAGACATGCAATCTACGAGTAACTGACCTTCGTATTAACCCCTTACAATAGATTTATACTTTTTTTTAACGGGCTAATGTTAATGAAATGTCAGATTGTCGAGATAGACTCAGCTCAACAGTCTGGGGTGTGCGATGGCGGAGTGGGTCATAACATGATCGGTCATCAGCACACAAGCCATCACTCGCTCTGAAAAATCATTACCATGTATCCTTACCGGTTTCTATTAGGCAGGAGATTGAACTATGGGGGTGCTCTGACCCGTTTGCTGTCCCCACACCTCGGTGTTTACTCAACACAAGGCCTGTGCACATGCCCACAGGCCTTATGGGCATGTCCATGTCATCTTCTACAATAGAGCGGAGGCACAGTGTAATGTAAAAATACTAACAATCAACGTAGTGACGTTAAGTGTCGGATCTATCCCATAAGCAGTCGTCAGAGAATGCGAGCTTGACCCACTTCGGCTTTTGTGCTGAGCTGGGCACCGTGCATGCTGCATTGTTCATGCAGGCTGGAGTGGTAACAGAAGAGCCCCTCCTCCTCCTCACCGGAGAACCCGAACTCCAGCCGAACACTGACGCCGCGTTCGGTTACGTCGGCCGAGCGATGAGTCATTGCATTTGTGGTCCCCATCCGTGTTGTTCTAAAGTTAACCGCTTGGGGCGTAACGGTCTGTCCTCCTCCCCAATATGAACAATTGCACTTTTATAATCACTACCGCGTGACGCACGTTTAATACCTCACATCTGTGTCCAGAGCCTCCCAGTTCTTTCAGGTTACACTTCAATCCGACTCTATATATGATTGTCGTATTTTTTTCTCTACCACCTTACAGGAAATGAAGAATGCATACCTGAAAAACGCCGACATGAACGTCTTCATCGTTGACTGGAGCGGTGGCAACGGCCCGGCCTACGAGACCGCCGTGGTCAACGCCAGAATCGCGGTGCCGAGATCGCGTTGTTGGTCCGCAAATTGGAGGTACGTATGCTCTCACCAACAACCAGTTTAAGAACGCCATGACTTTTGATTCGAGCGATTGCCGCATCACCAAATAAGCGCATTTAGGAACCAATCACGCAATAAACGATGTTTCCCGGATGCCTATGCGCAGAGCAAGTCGTCTGCTTCTTGCTCAGGAGTTGCGGTGACGTCAGAACGATGCCGAGCCCTGATTGGCTCTGATCGAAAGGAGAGTGGGTAGACCTCATGCTAAATTCCTTGAGGTATATCCACTATTGTTTTTTTCAATCAGCCAATAAGAGTCTAGGCGTTCTGACATGATCGCCAACCCCGTGCAGCAAGCAGACGGACGTGCGCTTCGCACTGGTCTTACAGTGTCAGCGACCACACGTTACATTATCTATTTGGTCGCTGACATCTTAAGAAAGGCGAGGGCGATACTTATTTTGAGGGAAAGTCATTAAATACTTCACAAAAGGATATAGAAGAAAAAGGTGCGGATACCAAATTGAAAACCCTTTTTATTTCTCGACCTATATCCTCCCCGAACATCGAAACATTTTCCCCGTATTTTTACTAGTGCTCCAGCACCTGCTGCGTAAAATTCTTTGGGCTGCTGTCTCGGCCACGTGCGTGCCCACCTCACTGTTGCTTCTGTCGCAGTCTCAGTATGCGACGACCAGGTCGCTCCTCGTCAACGACATTTGAGCGCCCTTGGGAGAAATTTCGTAACCCAATTGAGATGCAGCATGCACTTTTGCCCAGAAAAAGCGCACAACAGCACGCTGCTCTTCTAGCGTACACTCCGCGAGAACAGTCGCCATTTTTAAACTGAGCTGCGCATGCGTGCGACTGCTACCTAGTTACTGCGCGGTCAATACCATAAAGCTGGATTGTGTTATTGCCTATTGACATATTTGTAACCAAGCCACTACCTATATCGGATATTTTTTTAACAGTTTGTGACTTACTGGCTTTCCCTTGATCGTATGTGCATGCGTACTTCGGCGCTCAAGTGCGCTGACGTGACAAAAGGCTAAGGGAAAGGACAAGGAGAAATCTACGGAAGGTGTCCTTGTTCTCAAAGTCTTGGATAAACACTTCCGGTCTAATTTCAGAAACAGCTTCTTCTTTTAGCAATCTTTTCTTCTAATTTTTTTTTATTACGTGAGATTTTTTGTTGTTGTTTTGAAGTGTTGTGCATACTCAAGGACGAGATTGACCCAGGGTCGGTGTGCTAATAAAAGTAGCGGTCATAAAAATATACTGGAGTATCTTTATACACTGTTTCGAGCTTCAACTTTTCTTCTTTTATTTTTTTTTCCCGTTTTAGGTGGCGTTTGGGGCAAACGCTTCGACCATGCACATAATCGGACACAGCCTCGGAGCGCACGTTGCCGGTTATGCTGGACACAACATCACCAGGCTGGGAAGGATCACGGGTGAGTGAGTGCGGTCGGCAGATGGCTTGAAACTTCTGAAACGCCAAAAAATTAGAGGACGCTTAAGCTTCGCCTTTAACGCTATCGCGTTAAAAGAAGATACCGACGCGGTAGGATCGTCTTTAACAATACGGCAGGGAGCTCGCTCAGTTAATTGTCCCGCCTCGAGGGCAAGCCCTACCTTTTTCGATGACACTTCGGCGTTTCGTGGGCTTCGAGCGTGTAATCGCGGCCAAAGCACGACGGACGTCCTGTACTTCTTGTCCTGCCAGTGACTACCATGGTGATGACGACGTCTATCACAATGTGACTACAATGGCGACGATGTTGATGACAATGCCATGCTGCTGGTGATGATGACAATTATCTTGATACAGCGCGAGAAGTAGTCTACACCCTGCTTCATTTGCAGACTGTAGCGTTGTCAAAGCTGCTGGCAGGAGCGCCCGTTGATTAAACTGGAGTTTTAATAGACATATTGCAGTCTTACCCAAGCATCAAGGAGAATGCAGGGATTGGTGTTCCACGCGCCGCACGTGCTGGCCTCAGCAGTAGTAACTTTTCCCAAGCAAAAACCTAAAACAAATGGCATCTTGCACGCGCGTTCGTCAATGCTTTCTTTTGGTTATTTACTTCGAATCTTTTATACAGGAAAGGCGTGCGCGTGTGGCGCGTGGAACACCAATCCCTGCATTCTCCTTGATGCTTCAGATGGCAACAAATGGTCTATTGCACTTGCTTTAGTGCAAATGAGACGCTCTGGCGCCAGTAGCATGACGGCGTTGTACAATTTAGTAACTGACTGGATGGAAACGGCAGGACATGTCCTTCGGATGCCTGACCTCAAGCACTTACTCGTTGCCACCCGTTATAGTGTTCTTGCTCCTCTTGACGATACTTCATCCTTCCGGTGTTTCCCATCCGTTGGCCTCCCCTAGCACGAGCGGTCTGCACTAGATCCCAAATTTTCAACACCAATTATTCAAAAGTTATTTGATTTTCTGAAAGTTTTAATGTGAAAATGGTGCCCATTTTCGACCGCTTTCGGTAACTATGTATTCGAGATCTCTGTCGGCCGCCATTTTCTCATTGAAAACTTCAGAAAATCATTCATAACTTTTGAATAAAATAACGGTTAGTGCTGAAACTTTGGCAGCTGATTGGAACGGCTAGCGCTACATTTTGGCGGAGAATGGGCGGTCGGCGATGCGTAGCTTATTTTTGTAATAAAAAATAAAAAATAATTTTATTTCTTGTACGCGTTGAAGAACGAACGCGCGCAGTAGCGAGGTTCTTCGATATGACTGCCGATGTGAAGTCAGTGCAAGTCATATGTAGGTTTGAAACGAGGTACGTGTACACAAGCACTGAGCGAATGGATTTCATTATTCGTCGGGTTGTTTGTGACGTGCATTCCGATGGGGCATGCAGTGCCACTATAAGACCGACTCTCTCGTTCGGCTTTCCCCCGTAGCTCTGGACCCCGCCGAGCCGTTCTTCGAGGGGATGCCTCAGGAGGTCAGGGTGGACCGTTCCGACGCCGACTTCGTGGACGTCATTCACACCGACTCCCACCCGTACTTGTCCAAGATCGGTAAGTTCTCCAAAATTGCTTTAAAAAAAATAATAAAAAGGTGCATATTCCATTTTATTATTACGATGGTTCATTCATACATATAATGAAGGTTTTCAACTTTACTCGCTGTCAACAAGAAAAGAAAATAAGTCTTGCATATTATTTATGCGCTGTGCGAAGTATAAATTTTACAAGATTCGCTTGTCGAGAGAAGAAACGATACCTTTGGCATTTGAAACGTGTAGCATACGTCTTGATAAATTGACATAAAACCGTTTTACGATATAGCTAACATCTTAATTCATTACATCAAGGGGAAAATAAGTAACGTCAAACAAAAAGTCGGACCTTATTTTTTTATGTTTTTTGAGGTGAATACAAGCATGGGGTTCTGCAGTGACGTCAGATGGCAGAGTTCTGACTGGCTCCGATGGAAGGGTAGTGGATCAATGCCAGATGCTTCCAGGTCTACCCACTATCCTTCCAAACGGAGCCAATCAGAACTCTGCCATCTGACGTCACCAGAACCCCTCTGCGCAAGAAGCAGACAAACTTGCGCTCTGCATAGAAGCTGAACAAACGTCTGACGTGAATTCGACTGTTCTGCGCATGCGCGTAAATTAGATACGAGCCGGCTTCGCCTGGTGGAATTGTGTAAAAGTCGGGCAACTCTGCTTAAAAAGCCCCTGACACGCCAAAAAAAAAATATTTTTTTCATGCTAGGCGTTGAAATGGCATATCAGGACATCACAAAAAAATATTTCACCATAGAGTTGCGTAGTTTTTTTTATAAAAAATAGAAATACGAGGCCCAATTCAAAGTTCCCGCCGTGCACTGTGACGTAACAGTGTACCGCAAGGTGTCGGGGCGGTCAGAAGGGAGGCATCGACCTACGTCACTAAAAGTGGGTTCACCGGAAGTCACGTGAGTTTCACTCCTCGTGCTCTCCGCGACCGTGCCTAAGATTTTTTTTTTTTCTGCTTTATGTACGAGCGATTGTAGAAAACGAAGTTTCAGTTCCACTAGCTCTTTATCGCTGCACCGTTGGTTCGCTTGTGTGCTGTAAAATTTGAGGACGAAGAGTCAGTGGATCGACGTGATGGAGGTCAATGATGAAAGCGTTGCGAGTACAAGCCAGTGTACGAGTGCATGCCGTCAGTCCGATGATACAGGGCTATACTGGGCGCAAAACAAGCTATCAAGTTTTGAAAAAAAAATTTAGAACGCTCGCAGAAATTAGGATTGCTAGCATACGACACGCCCGATCGCATTGCTGTAGGTTCAGACTCCGAGGTCGTTGAATCATCGGATACTCTCCAGGCTAAAGATGCCTGCCGTTTAAAGAATACGAACTGGTTTTGTGTACCACTACCAAGTACAAGTAAACGTCGAGCACAAAGTACGTATTTTGTCTAGAACATGAGTAGAACTTGTTTACTAGGTGCACATGCGGCCGATGTATGTCTCTCGGAAATGCATGCAGTGTGATCTCTTCTTCAGTTGCTGAAATACCGGGACAGTCCCTCACACACACCTCCTAGGCATTGTAGTTAATCACGTCAATTCACTGACTCCGCTTCTTCTACCTTTACAGCAACATTAAGCGATGAAAAGCAAATAAAAGAAACCTTGTCTGCTTGGATCGCTCGTGGAGATGCGGAAAATAACAAAAATATTTTTTTTAAATATATTACACGCGCTCGCGGTAAGCACGAGGAGCGATACAACACACCTGACTTCCGGCGATGCCTAGCTTCTGACCGTCCCGACACCTTGCGGTACACTGTTACGTCACAGTGCACGGCGGAAACTTTGAATTGCGCCTCGTATTTCTATTTTTTATAAAAAAACTACGCAACTCTATAGTGAAATATTTTTTTTGTGATGTCCTGATATGCCATTTCAACGCCTAGCATGAAAAAAAAAATTTTTTTTTGGCGTGTCAGAGGCCCTTTAAGAAGTCGATCTTCGTCGAATGTTTGCCAAAAGCCTTGTGGTTCTACAAAAAGCTGGCGACAGCCTTATGGTTTCAACCGGAGGCTTAACGCGCATTTCCGGTTCATTTATATGTTGTCGTTTTATTTCTCGTGCAGGGGTCAGCGAAGGCATGGGAATGGAGGAAGCCGTCGGCCACGTCGACTTTTACCCGAACGGAGGCCAGATTATGCCGGGTTGCGATCTCCCCAACCGATGGCTGAGCATGATCAGCGAGGGCTTTATCAAGGGTAAGATATAGCTTTGACTTCTAAGCTTTTCTTTTACCCACTGTCAAGGCTGGTACACGCATTTGCGCTGACCGCGTTCCGCTGCGTCGTGTCACACAGCGCAGGGCCTCCCCATTGGCTCGTCATAAGTGTCGCCATAGCAACAGCTCGACGGAAGCACTCTCAAATACCGACGACTAGTTCGCGCTTTCCACTTTGGCCCCGCTTCCTTCTCTCCCCATTCTACACAGTCCACCGTTGCCTGTTTCCTCCTCCCCCAAGGTGAGGAGGATCTTCTACCTTGCAGAATCTCGTGTCTGGTCGTCGGCCTTTAACGAGACGGAAGTGAGTTGTAATCGCGCTCAAATTCGCAACTGCGTGAACGAGCCTTCAGACCCAAATCGCTGACAAAGAAACCACGAACAAAGAAACTATTTTCTCGCGGTGTAATTTCAAGGATAAAAGCGAGCGTTTTCTTTCAGTCTCTCCTTCGCAAGGTTTGATGAATGACGTAGCTGGGAGGTCGGAGTGTCGACATGCGGCTCATACATTGGACCCGAGCATTCCGTGAGCTCTCGATATGGGCTCGTGATAATCAACTGCTCGACAAGCATTCGAGTTGTCGGATCGTGTCCAATCGCTGCTATGACGACAATAGACGAACCGTAACGATGTTTAGAACTCAGCGCGTGTCCTGTGCTTTGTTAATACCAGCGCGTGGCTATGACCCACATTGGCGGCATGTAATCTGCTTCAGATCACGTGGCTGCTTGTTTTAACAGCGAGTTCAGGGATTAGGTCCCATTATGACAATTCTTGTGTAAGCGCTCCCTCTTTGTTCTTGACTGATAAAGAATTCTACTATTTGAACAACCAATGACGCTGGCAATTGAGGGGGCTGTTTTTTTAGACCATATCCTTGGTGTTCTCCCAAGTGCGCCTGCTTTTATATATTTACAATTCTGTCATCGAAATAAACAATTCAGTTGAAAGTTGCGCCGCGTCCTGTCTAGTTCTCCCTTCGTTTTCGTCCTTGTTGTTTTGGCGTATTCCACCATGAATAAACGCTGCTCGTTTTTTCGTTGTTTTTTTTAATTGTTATTACGGTTTTCGAGGTGAACACGAGTATAGGCGATTTTTGGTGCCAGAGTCGTCGTCCGACTTCCACCCTCGTCTGTCTGCTGCAGGCGTCCGTGACATCGTGAGCTGTCACCACCAGAGGGCCGTCCATTACATGCTCGACTCCATCGAGAACCAGAACTGCGTGCCGCTGTCCTTCGAGTGCCCGTCCTACGAAGCCTTCAAGAAGGGTCAGTGCAGGGACTGTGGCGAGGACGGCTCGGCTTGCGCACCCATGGGCGAACGGGCCGATGTCTGGAGGCCGCACAAGCAGGACCGGGAACGCCGAATGTACGGCGTCACCAACGCTCAGAAGCCGTTCTGCGGTAAGTGTCACGTTGTGTACGTGCGTTTGTGTACGTGCGTTTGTGTACCTGCGATGATCTATAGTCCGTTGCAACCTAAGAACGAAGGGCGAGGGTAAGACGGGCCGGGGAGGAGGAAGCAGACGGAACGCTGGGGAAGAGAGGGGGAAACCTCCCTCCTCTCTTTAGCGTCCGCGCTCTGCCTCTCCGGCCCGTCTTACCCTCGCCCATCGTTCTTAGGTTGCAAAGACTATAGGTATATTTAGGGCGAAAAAAAAGGGGGGGTCAATCAGAAGGCCTCCGCACGCGTCATCGCAGTCGGATCGATCGAGGCTTGATATTGGCCACGAGTGCTGTGTCAGTGTTCGTCTGGGACTCGTGTCCAATCAGCGCGTCGAAGGTCGGACTCGGGCCCAATAGCCGAGTTAGGGCGATCCGACACTGATGACGTTTCATAGAGGAGAGGAGACCATGCGGAGGCCTTGGGTCAATGCGCTGTAAAAGTACTTGTTGTTAGGATAGGGCAGGGGTGGCCAAGCTGCGGCTCGTGAGCCTCATGCGGCCCTTCGCGTGTTCAAGTGCGGCTCGCATCCTTTGACGTCTGTTTTCGGGAGAGATCCGGCACATAAGAATAAACGTCACTTCGTTTGTTGTTAACATTTTCACGTTACACTGTCTCCCCGCGCTCTATTGAAGAAGAGGACGTTGATATGCCCCACAAGGCCTGTGTGCACGTCCACAGGTTTTGTTCGGGTAAACACCGAGATGCAGGGACAACAAAATGGGTCAGCCAATAGCGACTTGCCCCTTACTGAAGGCCCACGCATCTCGTGGCTTCCCCCTTCCCTTCACCCCAAAATAAACAAACAACTTTCGAGTGAATCAAATATTCATAGCGCCTGGCGGTCTACGGGTGAAACACGTCATGAAAAATGCCGAAAGCCACGTGCTACATCGGTTTTAATTTGGTTGGGTTCGATATAAGGAACTCGATCACGTGATATCGGGTTTCAACTTTCAAACCTCGATTTATTTGCTTTTTTTTATCCTTAGCTTATCCGTACTTGGTGACCATCCGTACTGGAGACCAGCTGAAGCGTGCGAACGCCGAGGAACCATCTCTTTAACCACGAAGCAAGGCGGCAAGAGTGTCACCTTCAAAGTCAACAAGAGGTAATTAGATTTATTTCCTTCCACTCAAATTTTTTCGCTTCCCACCTTGTAACCGGATGCATCGTTACGTTGCGTCGAGTGCAGTAGTTCTGACCTGGGTCCATTGAAATGCAACGCAGTTACTCTGCAATATTTTAAAGCGCACTGCCTATGGAAAATAAATATAGCTGTGTTGAAAGCCGGAAGATGTGCTGACCGTGTTCTGTCTTTTATGTGCCACCCTTTCGTACAATAGTGGTGACCTATGTAAAGTAATAGTGTAATTATGCCGTGTGTATGTCTAGACAGTGGGAGGTTAGCTAGTCCTTTTGGGCGACTCCTGTTTCCGCTGTAATTAAAAAAGTTAACCAGTGGAATACCGCTAACCTGGTGTCTCTAAGGCAAAATTTCGATAGTCAGTGATTTGTCTCAAAACAGTTTCAACACGTTAGTAGACACATCCTAACTAGCAACTCAAATTGCAGGTCATGATACTTTTCTTTTTTTGCGAAGCTATTGAGTTTTAATATTTTGTCCGAGAGGCTGTAGTGGCAACACCGAAAACGTGACGTCAATTATGGTAACATGGGGCAATGTGGACGCACTACAGTTTGCTCCCTACGGGTTACAAGACATTTGACGGTTTCAAATGAAAACCTGTTGAACTCACGCCGCAAAATGAAGAAAAAAAGCGTAATTATGCTGTGTGTGTGTGTGTTTTTTTTTAGACGGCATATTTTTAAGTTATGCACCATGTGACGTTTCCCCAAGAGAGCGGAAAATTTTTGAATCTTTGTCGTGACATAACCTCCAATTGCCATTTTCTCTATAACACTTTTGAATTCAGAGACAAGAAATAGCATGCCGGCAAGAAGTAAAGTCTGCATGCTCCAAAAATGTGTTTTTAAATAGCGACTGCACGCCGTGTTACGACGCTCATCCGCATCGAAACGGGCAAGGGTGGGGATGGAAGCGAATTAACCCTGCGAGATATACACGGAAGGTAACGAGGTTTTGTTTTCGCCGATGCAGCTTCATGGAATTCCTGCCGAACAGCACCTACACTTTCCTGACGACGTCACCGGCGATGATCAGCGACTACACCAAGCTCGCGTTGCGCTTCAAGAGCCCCTTGTTCTTCACGACCGCCAACCTACCCCTTCTCGATGTTCAGATCCAACCCCTGACAACGAATGTACCGAAGAAGGTAACCGTACACTTCTTCGCTACGCATTTTTAAGCCGACTATGTTTTCGTTGCGATTTGCTTCTATATATACATACGGAACGCAAGTTCGTCTGCTTTTGTCCACAAGTTGCGGTGACATCAGAACAATGCCGAGCTCTGATTGGCTCTGATTGGAAGGATGGTGGGTAGACCCCAATGCTACCTGCCCTGAGGTCTAGCCACTGTCCTTCCAATGACAGGCAATCAGAGTTCGGCGTTGTGACGTCACCGCAACTACAAGAAGCAGACGAACTTGCGCTCCGCATATACTCCATGTCGCTACAATCCGATGGAACCAACCAAACAACGCCAAAATTGCTTCGTCGCGGCGCTCATCGCCTTTAAAGGGAGGAATCTTCCTTTTTTAGAGCGCAGCTCTTAGGCGCCCGTTTCCGGCTTGAGCGGCGTCGGCGTCGGCGTAACCGTAAGGTCACGTGACCCCCCCCCCGAGGTCACGTGACCCCCACCCCGTGCCTTCTCCTCCTCAAGAGCTGCGCTCTAATTCGGCGTTACAGGGAGTTGTAAACGGCTTTCATTTTTTTATTTCTAGGTATAGGTAACGCAAGCTACTGCCCAGTTATAAAGGGTACAGCCGTTAGCATCCATCCATCCACCCGTTAGCTATCACCGACTAGACCACTCAGACCGCATTGAATGCCCCATAATCCTGGGCTTTTTTTTCTGTGCGTGATACATAGGTTGCACTGACGTAATTTGGTCCTCCTTTTTGGTGGCCGAACTTCCTCGAGCGTAGCCTTTACTGTGCATATTCTACGAGCAGTACACGAGCGTCGCGAGCGAGCGGAAGCGAGTGAGCACAGCTTCATTATACTTCGTTTCACTTTATCTGCGAGCGAAGCCAAAGCTAGAAGCGCGAGACTGGCGCTTTTTGCGTTTCTGCCCAGCTCGCGCTCGAGCAAAGCCTAAAGGCACAGAGCTTTCGTGCTCGCGCTTCCAGCTTTGCCTTCGCTCGCACATAAGGCGAAACGAAGTATAACAGCGAGTTTTGGCCGCCAGAAAGGAGGAAGGATATGACGTCACGTGCAACCCATGTATTGGTCTAGCCGCTGATAGCAAACGTACAATGACGCGACGGTGAAATGGAGTTGAACCGAGTGGTGTTTATGTGGCGACCCCTAATGGCTCCCATCCGCGATGTGGCGACCAGGGGCCCTAATCTGGACACTTGGCGAAACAGTCGGCGAGAAATCTGGCGGCCGTGATTGATCAACGCCGCGCTTGACCTTGGAGCCGGCCAATCATAGCCGCCCGATTTCTAGCCGACTTTTTCGCCAAGTGCCCAACATTTGCCTGGCCGTGACGTCGCGATCGAGTTGCGATCCTGGCTACTTATCGTCTGTTGTCGACGACAAGTTTGACGATGTGTGCGAAAGGCACGGTGGAAGTTTGGAGTCATCCCGTTCTTACACAAGCCTATAGTTGAAGCTGACAATCTGACATTGCCCTTATGTCCGTCGATGAAAGCAGAACTAATCCCTTTTAAGACGCCATGGTCAGTGTTTAACCACTCGTCCGGAGCCGACCACTCACAGCGACACGTTTATAGTCGCGCACGTGGTCATAGCGTGTACTCATTGGCGGCCACATATGAGTCCATGGATGCTGAGCACGAGCTGGCGGCGAGCTTCCACGGCGTCTTTAGAACCTGCATTCCACACCACTAAGATTGCCGGTTCTTGTAAGCACGCGCGGTGAACAGCGCGCTCAAATATGACGACGTCGTGCATTTTATGCTCCCGCCTCATTTCACCGCCTCACATTTCGACCGCCAGGTCGTGCCAGTTGTCGCTGCGCACTTGGATAGGATTAGAACCTCGCTCAGATTTGCCCTGCATGGGTGAACTCCTCAGTCGTTCTCGCGGATGAACTTCCGGAAACTCAACTCGACTTTGTTCGATTCTCCTCTTTCCAGCTTGGCCAAGGCGGCGACTCGCCGGTTCTGTCCGCCCTGGGATCCCCAGGGAATTAGTTGTTTCGAAACCGTGACTCTGAAGAAATGCTGAAGCGGTCCTACAAGAATTGAGAGGCATCGCAGCCGACAAGACAAGGAACACGACGGACCCGGAGTCGCAGGGTCCAGGCACGGCTGGCAAGCTTTCGCCTGAAGCTACGACGCTGTAACATCAATTCACCTGTTTAATAAACATCGATCATCGCATTGTGCATATTATACGTGTGGCAGCGTCGTGGTTTGCGATCTTTTCCTCACGTTTGTCCTTCTACAAGCACAGCGCGACACTGTTAGAACAAACACGGCATGGGCGCTTTCTTTTTTGTTATTTACTCCGAAAGGGTATAGACGGGCGTAAAATTGTAGCGCTTTAGCTGGAAGATTTCACCAAGCAAGTATATTATTGATGAAAGACCTTTGATTCTAACATACAAAAAAAAAAAAGCTTGTCTTGATTATATTTGTACAAAACTCGGAGACGTGCAGAATGTGCTTGAGAGACTGTGCTGGCCACATGCTGTGTGTGTGACGTCGCGTGACATCATGGGATCACGTGATCCTGTGACGTCACGCGATCGTCAGTTGGTCAGACATAATAAGGGAAAGGGTGCGTGAGAGAGTAGCTTCGGTTCTTGCCACAAGAAGGAAGGTTAGACTGTGGGGAAAGGGCGCGTGAGAGCGTAGCTTCCACTGCGTTAACGAGGGCCACCACAAAGCACAGCCACAAAGAACGAACTGACGTCACGTGCAAGCTATATTGCTTACATTTGACCTTGACCCGTGTGTCGGACTAGCGTATAGCGCACCAGCGCAGCGCGTCGTTTTTCGCTTCTTCGCGATAACAGTGTCGGCGGAAGCATCCAGAATGCTGTAGAGGGAATTACTAAGACACTCATGCGGCATCGATTCAGTGGATTTCCAGGTGCATCGCAGTGTAGCACACGTGAAGGCATCCCTGAGAATATACGTGCGATCTAGTGAATTTTATCAAACAAAATACTGTAAACGACTTAATTTTCGCGGGCTCAAATTTTCGCGAATGGGGCCAAAGCTGAAAATTTGAAATTATTCGCGGGTTCTAATTTTCGCGAATCGAGTGTAGCTTCCGTAGCATTCGCATATTGTTCGAATTGTTCGCGGGACGTATTTTCGCGAATTGTAGGCGATTCGCGCGAAAATTAGGTCCTTGCGAAAATTTAGTCGTTTACAGTAGTTCCCTATACACTTCAGCTGCTCTCTAGATAACTTTGATTAGATTACTCGCAGCCACTCCGATCTTCAACGCAAATAAAAGTTGCTTCGAAGGTACTGCTACATGAGCGTTTAATTTGTTGCATGTATTAGATTGTTGTAAAACGTCTAAGAGGTTTAATCTATACAAATAACATGAATTCAGCGCGTGGTGCGGTCGCTCCCCTGTTTGTGTGTTCAGTTTAGAATATGAAGTAAAGACATAGATTAGGTTCAAGGCCTGACAGAAGCAGAGTGTGACAAAATTTAAGATTAAAAAGAGCAAATCACGATCGCACAAAAAGTCGTGATTACAAGACAACATAATAAACCGAAGACACAGAAACAAAAAGGACGTACGCAACACACGTCCGTTCTGTATACGTGTCTACGGTTCTTATATTGCCTTGAATTCATCAGCTCACCTGCGCCCTCAATCATCTTTCAATAATATACAAACACACGACACCCACCAGTTAGCTGCATTTTTTCCTGGGAAATTACATCCTTTAAACTGATTTGTATTATACGTCGATATCGACCCCGTGGAACGTATTCCGCGCCACTGTTAATGCAAACAAGCCATCGCTTTTTTTTTTTTTTAGAATTTTTTTTTTGAGTGGGGGGGGATGTTATTAATAGTAATACCTAATGGTGAAGAGTGCCAAGTTGGGGTACTAACCTAAGTGGAAAATTTTGATGCACACCAATACCTTTCCAGGTAAAATGCGAAAAACCGCCGATGTCGTGTTCGCGCTAAGAGTGCCACGCACTGTATATTTGGCGATATTTTGTAGTTCAATGCCGCTAAAATATATCAGCATGCCGCATACGAGGGTATCGCAATCTCCTTTGTAAATAAATTAATATTTTTTAAACACCGTTTCAGCTGTGCCGTGCTACAGTTGTGCTTAAACTCCTGCGCCAGTTAGTGCAGGCGATCGATGTTTCCCTTTTTTGATGGCGAGCCTGGCAGGTCACGGCCAGTAGTAGTCCCACTGGTCAGTGAGTAGTATATGCAAATTAATAATTTCGTGTTCAGTTCTTAAAAAAAAAAAAAAAGACAATGAACGGTACAGATGCCGTGTGGAAACGCTTGAAAACGACGATCGCGTGATGAAGCGATGCAAAGAGAGAGCAGCAGAAAGAAAGCGTCGGACAGGCACTCTCGCTTCCAGGTCACGGTCTTTAGCGCACACGCACGCGACACGATGCCAAGCCAGTCAAGCGCGCTTCCAAGAACCCAACAAACAGCAAATAAATAGAGCGCGGCGGGAACACAAGAAAAAGAAAACCAGCTTCCGCGCTATCGGTATGCGTCATCTGCGCCTCGCAGCTTGCCGCAACGACCGGTACGCCAGAGAAGGAAGGGGGAGGTGAATCACTTGCGCAGTGTGTGCCGCGACGTAGTTGCCGTTAGACAGCATGGCCGCCGCCACATGGATGCCGCTTTTATGCCGCCAGCTCTGTCCGTCGTCTTTTCACGCGGCCAAAGTATCCGTCCGTCGCCTGGGCTCACTTTACGGCGGCCGGTACTTCGTGACCCTCCTGCCCGGACATGGCATCGGCCCCGAAATGATGTCCCACGTGGAGAAAGTCTTCGAGCGCGCCAAGGTGCCGGTAGACTTCGAAAGGGTCGAGGTCGACGACACCCCCGAGTCCCTGCACAACGCC
>JAZHYW010034235.1:0-24612 GCA_037355805.1 Ixodes ricinus | reverse complement strand
TGCCAGAAAGAGGTGTCCCAGAGAGCGGTTAGACAGCTCTATTTGAGCCACGACTAGACGATATTGATTTTTATGTAAAAAGAGGCATAATAGACGTAAGAACATGCGAGCGATAGGTTGTCGTGATCCCATGGAGCTATGGGCAAAGCAACTTTCCAACTGTCCATAAACAAAAACAAAACAAAAAGATATTGACTCCAAGAAACGAATCAGGGAAAGCTCGCTTTCTAACGCGCGCGACGATGGTGGCGCAAACATCGTAGTTCAGCTCGTTTCTGCTGAAGGCGTGTTGAGAGCGAACTTTCACGTTGATTCCGTAGCATGCATTACTCCACGTGACACCACCGCAGTGGCGGGACGTGGAAGCCGCACGTTCGTTTCTGAGTGTACCATGGACCGTGCACCGTCTGCTGCAAACAAACCCAACAGATGTTTCAGTGGCTCCCTGTAAAGCTGTGGCCACACTGCTAATGCGTAATACAAAGGACAGACTGCAGCCACTGCCATTGGCGTGTTTGTTCCTGCATGACGACCCCGTCACATTGATCATTAAACAAAAAAGGTCTACGGACATTTTCGAAGCACACGAATGTACATGAAGCAACATGCTTCGAAACATGCTTGAGCTAGCCCGCAGATGATTCTGTCATCATGTTTCCAGCGAACTCCGTGTCCTTTGAATGATGCATAAGCAGGCGACTGCAGTTTTCTGTAGTCGTGCACATGGCCAATGGCGTCCAGTAATATCCCGCCTATGGTTCTTTGTTCGTCTGCAGCCAGGGCCGAGCTCAAGTGTTACGACGAGCTGGGATGCCTGGAAACCGGAGGCGCCTTCTTCGACGAAATCCGTCGGCCCTTCGTCTTGACGCCCCACGACAGGGACATGATCAAAGTGCAGTACCTCTTGTACACGCGGGACAAGCCCGAGGCAACGATGCTCTGCTGGAACTCCAGCTTGGAGACGGTTCGCGATTCGCCCTTCAACGCCTCTCGGCCCACCAAGTTCATCGTGCACGGCTACTTGGACACCGTCTACTTCGGAGCATGGATGACGGTTGGTGCTTCCTGGAGTGTGTCTTTGGCCCCCTCTCATCTCGGGGGTTCTCTTCAGTGAAGTTCTGGCGGAAGGGAGGGGGGAGAGGAGGTGCGGGTAGGGCCATTGTTCTCAATGGAGTGTCGTGCGCAAATCATGGCGCCTAGCTGCGTCCTTTGTTAGTGCTGCACTGTTCATTGCAGCTTTAAACTGTGTTGTGTGTATGTTTAGACTGCGGGAAGTTTGTCAGCCTCAATGGACGTCCGATGTCTCCGCTGTGGATGGGAAACTTTGCCAGTCCGTGTATCACTACCCGCACCCCACAGTATAGCTATAGGGATACACAACTGCGCGCCGGTATACGATGCTCATTCATATCGAAACGGGCAGGGGCACGGGTGGAGACTGAACCCAGGGTTCTTGCGTTCTCCAGTGCGAGCGGTCACTCCACGCGTTCCGAGCTGCCACCGATGCTCCCCGAGACAACTTTCTGTAGGAACGATGCCAAAGCTATGTTTGCCATTGCGCTTGCACACTTGAGCGCCAATGAAAGTTGTGCACGCGCAGTCTTCACTTCTAAATTGCTACAGAAAGTTGCCCCGAGTAAAGCCATTTTATCAATTTTTAGTGGAGACACAAGAGACATGCAATCTACGAGTAACTGACCTTCGTATTAACCTCCTTACAATAGATTTATACTTTTTTTAACGGGCTAATGTTAATGAAATGTCAGATTGTCGAGATAGACTCAGCTCAACAGTCTGGGGTGTGCGATGGCGGAGTGGGTCATAACATGATAGGTCATCAGCACACAAGCCATCACTCGCTCTGAAAAATCATTCCCATGGATCCTTACCGGTTTCTATTAGGCAGGAGATTGAACTAGGGGTGCTCTGACCCGTTTGCTGTCCCCACACCTCGGGTGTTTACTCAACACAAGGCCTGTGCACATGCCCACAGGCCTTATGGGCATGTCCATGTCATCTTCTACAATAGAGCGCGGGGCACAGTGTAATGTAAAAAAATACTAACAATCAACGAACTGACGTTAAGTACCGGATCTATCCCGTAAGCAGTCGTCAGAGAATGCGAGCTTGACCCACTTCGGCTTTTGTGCTGAGCTGGGCACCGTGCATGCTGCATTGTTCATGCAGGCTGGAGTGGTAACAAAAGAGCCCTCCTCCCCTCACCGGAGAACCCGAACTTCAGCCGAACACTGACGCCGCGTTCGGTTATGTCGGCCGAGCGATGAGTCATTGTATTTGTTGTCCCCATCCGTGTTGTTCTAAAGTTATCCGCTTGGGGAGTAACGGTCTGTCCTCGTCCCCAATATAAACAATTGCACTTTTATAATCACTACCGCGTGACGCACGTTTAATACCTCACATCTGTGTCCAGAGCCTCCGAGTTCTTTCAGGTTACACTAAATCCGACTCTGATATGATTGTCTTTTCTTCTTTTTTCTACCACCTTACAGGAAATGAAGGATGCATACCTGAAAAACGCCGACATGAACGTCTTCATCGTTGACTGGAGCGGTGGCAACGGCCCGGCCTACGAGACCGCCGTGGTCAACGCCAGAATCGCGGGTGCCGAGATCGCGTTCTTGGTCCGCAAATTGGAGGTACGTACGCCCTCACTAACAACCAGTTTAAGAACGCCATGACTTTTGATTCGAGCGATTGCCGCATCACCAAATAAGCGCATTCAGGAACCAATCACACGATAAAAGATGTTTCCCGGATGCCTATGCGGAGAGCAAGTCGTCTGCTTCTTGCTCAGGAGTTGGGGTGACGTCAGAACGATACCGAGCCCTGATTGGCTCTGATCGAAAGGAGAGTGGGTAGACCTCAATGCTAAATTCCTTGAGGTATATCCACTATTGTTTTTTTTAATCAGCCAATAAGATCTCGGCGTTCTGACATGATCGCCAACCCCGTGCAAAAAGCAGACGAACGTGCAGCTTCGCACTGGTCTTACAGTGTCAGCGACCACACGTTACATTATCTATTTGGTCGCTGACATCTTAAGAAAGGCGGGGCGATACTTATTTTGAGGGAAAGTCATTAAATACTTCACAAAAGGATATAGAAGATAAAGGTGCGGGATACCAAATTGAAAACCCTTTTTATTTCTCGACCTATATCCTCCCCGAACATCGAAACATTTTCCCCGTATTTTTACTAGTGCTCCAGCACCTGCTGCGTAAAATTCTTTGGGCTGCTGTCTCGGCCACGTGCGTGCCCGCCTCACTGTTGCTTCTGTCGCAGTCTCAGTATGCGACGACCAGGTCGCTCCTCGTCAACGACATTTGAGCGCCCTTGGGAGAAATTTCTAACCCAATTGAGATGCAGCATGCACTTTTGCCCAGAAAAAGCGCACAACAGCACGCTGCTCTTCTAGCGTACACTCCTCGAGAACAGTCGCCATTTTTAAACTGAGCTGCGCATGCGTGCGACTGCTACCTAGTTACTGCGCGGTCAATACCATAAAGCTGGATTGTGTTATTGCCTATTGACATATTTGTAACCAAGCCACTACCTATATCGGATATTTTTTTAACAGTTTGTGACTTACTGGCTTTCCCCCGATCGTATGTGCATGCGTACTTCGGCGCTCAAGTGCGCTGACGTGGCAAAAGGCTAAGGGAAAGGACAAGGAGAAATCTACGGAAGGTGTCCTTGTTCTCAAAGTCTTGGATAAACACTTCCGGTCTAATTTCAGAAACAGCTTCTCCTTTTAGCAATTTTTTTTTTTGCATTTTTTTTATTACGTGAGATTTTTTGTTGTTGCTTTGAAGTGTTGTGCATACTCAAGGACGAGATTGACCCAGGGTCGGTGTGCTAATAAAAGTAGCGGTCATAAAAATATACTGGAGTATCTTTATCCACTGTTTCGAGCTTCAACTTTTCTTCTTTTGTTATTTTTTTTCCCGTTTTAGGTAGCGTTTGGGGCAAACGCCTCGACCATGCAACATAATCGGACACAGCCTCGGAGCGCACGTTGCCGGTTACGCTGGACACAACATCACCAGGCTGGGAAGGATCACGGGTGAGTGAGTGCGGTCGGCAGATGGCTTGAAACTTCTGAAACGCCAAAAAATTAGAGGACGCTTAAGCTTCGCCTTTAACGCTATCACGTTAAAAGAAGATACCGACGCGGTAGGATCGTCATCGACAATACGGCAGGGAGCTCGCTCAGTTAATTGTCCCGCCTCGAGGGCAAGCCCTACCTTTTTCGATGACACTTCGGCGTTTCGTGGGCTTCGAGCGTGTAATCGCGGCCAAAGCACGACGGACGTCCTGTACTTCTTGTCCTGCCAGTGACTACCATGGTGATGACGACGTCTATCACAATGTGACTACAATGGCGACGATGTTGATGACAATGCCATGCTGCTGGTGATGATGACAATTATCTTGATACAGCGCGAGAGTAGTCTACACCCTGCTTCATTTGCAGACTGTAGCGTTGTCAAAGCTGCTGGCAGGAGCGCCCGTTGATTAAACTGGAGTTTTAATTGCACTTGCTTTAGTGCAAATGAGACGCTCTGGCGCCAGTAGCGTGACAGCGTTGTACAATTTAGTAACTGACTGGATGGAAACGGCAGGACATGTCCTTCAGATGCCTGACCTCAAGCACATACTCGTTGCCGCCCGTTATAGTGTTCTTGCTCCTCTTGACGATGCTTCATCCTTCCGGTGTTTCCCATCCGTTGGCCTCCCCTAGTACGAGCGGTCTGCACTAGATTCCCAATTTTCAACACCAATTATTCAAAAGTTATGTGATTTTCTGAAAGTTTTAATGTGAAAATGGTGCCCATTTTCGACCGTTTTCGGTAACTATGTATTCGAGATCTCTGTCGGCCGCCATTTTCTCATTGAAAACTTCAGAAAATCATTCATAACTTTTGAATAAAATAACGGTTAGTGCTGAAACTTTGGCAGCTGATTGGAACGGCTAGCGCTACATTTTGGCGGAGAATGGGCGGCCGGCGATGCGTAGCTTATTTTTGTAATAAAAAAAATAAAAAATAAAACTTTTTTTATTTCTTGTACGCGTTGAAGAACGAACGCGCGCAGTAGCAAGGTTCCTCGATATGACCGCCAAAGTGACGTCAGTGCAAACCATCTGTTTGTTTGAAACGAGGTACGCGTACGAGCACCGAGCAATGGATTTCAATTATCGAAGTGTCTAGCGTTACGTCCGACGTAACCCAAGTTACGTCCAAATCTCCGCCTTCCCTAGGTTCACGGGGGAGAGAGAGGAGGGCGGGGGGGAGGGTTAGGTATACGCGTTTCCAGTGCTCCGTCCGGACGTAACGCTAGCCACAGCGTTTCATTATTCGTCGGGTTGTTTGTGACGTGCATTCCGATGGGGCATGCAGTGCCACTAAGACCGACCCTCTCGTTCGGCTTTCCCCCGTAGCTCTGGACCCCGCTGAGCCGTTCTTCGAGGGGATGCCTCAGGAGGTCAGGGTGGACCGTTCCGACGCCGACTTCGTGGACGTCATTCACACCGACTCCCACCCGTACTTGTCCAAGATCGGTAAGTTCTCCAAAATTGCTTTAAAAAAAATAATAAAAGGTGCATATTCCATTTTATTATTACGATGGTTCATTCATACATATAATGAAGGTTTTCAACTTTACTCGCTGTCAGGACAAGAAAAAAAGAAAATAAGTCTTGCATATTATTTATGCGCTGTGCGAAGTATAAATTTTACAAGATTCGCTTGTCGAGAGAAGAAACGATACCTTTGGCATTTGAAACGTGTAGCATACGTCTTGATAAATTGACATAAAACCGTTTTACGATATAGCTAACATCTTAATTCATTACATCAAGGGGAAAATTAGTAACGTCAAACAAAAAAGTCGGACCTTATATTTTTATGGTTTTTGAGGTGAATACAAGTATGGGGTTTGCAGTGACGTCAGATGGCAGAGTTCTGATTGGCTCCGATGGAAGGGTAGTGGATCAATGCCAGATGCTTCGAGGCCTACCCACTATCCTTCCAAACGGAGCCAATCAGAGGTCGGCATTCTGACGTCACCGCAACCCCTCTGCGCAACAAGCAGACAAACTTGCGCTCTGCATAGAAGCTGAACAAACGTCTGACGTAAATTCGACTGTTCTGCGCATGCGCGTAAATTAGATACGAGCCGGCTTCGCCTGGTGGAATTGTGTAAAGTCGGGCAACTCTGCTTAAGAAGTCGATCTTCGTCGAATGTTTGCCAAAAGCCTTGTGGTCCTACAAAAAGTTGGCGACAGCCTTATGGTTTCAACCGGAGTCTTAACGCGTATTTCCGGTTGTCGTTTTGTTTCTCGTGCAGGGGTCAGCGAAGGCATGGGAATGGAGGAAGCCGTCGGCCACGTCGACTTTTACCCGAACGGAGGCCAGATTATGCCGGGTTGCGATCTCCCCAACCGATGGCTGAGCATGATCAGCGAGGGCTTTATCAAGGGTAAGATATACTATAGCTTTGACTTCGAAGCTTTTCTTTTACCCACCGTCAAGGCTGGTACACGCATTTGCGTCGACCGCGTTCCGCTGCGTCGTGTCATACAGCGCAGGGCCTCCCATTGGCTCGTCATAAGTGTCGCCATAGCAACAGCTCGACGGAAGCACTCTCAAATACCGACGACTAGTTCGCGCTTTCCACTTTGGCCCCGCTTCCTTCTCTCCCCTTCTACACAGTCCACCGTTGCCCGTTTCCTCCTCCCCCAAGGTGAGGAGGATCTTCTACCCTTGCAGAATCTCGTGTCTGGTCGTCGGCCTTTAACGAGACGCAAGTGGTTGTAATCGCGCTCAAATTCGCAACTGCGTGAACGAGCCTTCAGACCCAAATCGCTGACAAAGAAACCCACGAACAAAGAAACTAATTTTCTCGCGGTGTAATTTCAAGGATAAAAGCGAGCGTTTTCTTTCAGTCTCTCCTTCGCAAGGCTTGATGAATAACGTAGCTGGGGGGTCGGAGTGTCGACATGCGGCTCATAGATTGGACCCGAGCATTCCGTGAGCTCTCGATATGGGCTCGTGATAATCAACTGCTCGACAAGCATCTCGAGTTGTCGGATCGTGTCCAATCGCTGCTATGACGACAATAGACGAACCGTAACGATATGTTTAGAACTCAGCGCGTGTCCTGTGCTTTGTTAATACCAGCGCGTGGCTATGACCCACATTGGCGGCATGTAATCTGCTTCAGATCACGTGGCTGCTTGTTTTAACAGCGAGTTCAGGGATTAGGTCCCATTATGACAATTCTTGTGCAAGCGCTCCCTCTTTGTTCTGGAATGATAAAGAATTCTACTATTTGAACAACCAATGACGCTGGCAATTGAGGCGGTGTTTTTTAGACCATATCCTTGGTGTTCTCCCAAGTGTGCCTGCTTTTATATATTTACAATTCTGTCATCGAAATAAACAATTCAGTTGAAAGTTGCGCCGCGTCCTGTCTAGTTCTCCCTTCGTTTTCGTCCTTGTTGTTTTGGCGTATTCCACCATGAATAAACGCTGCTCGTGTTTTCGTTGATTTTTTTAATTGTTATTACGGTTTTCGAGGTGAACACGAGTATAGGCGATTTTTGTGCTGTCAGTCAGCGTCCGACTTCCACCGTCTGTCTGTTGCAGGCGTCCGTGACATCGTGAGCTGCCACCACCAGAGGGCTGTCCATTACATGCTCGACTCCATCGAGAACCAGAACTGCGTGCCGCTGTCCTTCGAGTGCCCGTCCTACGAAGCCTTCAAGAAGGGTCAGTGCGGGACTGTGGCGAGGACGGCTCGGCTTGCGCACCCATGGGCGAACGGGCCGATAGTCTGGAGGCCGCACAAGCAGGACCGGAACGCCGAATGTACGGCGTCACCAACGCCTGTAGAAGCCGTTCTGCGGTAAGTGTCACGTTGTGTACGTGCGTTTGTGTACCTGCGATGATCTATACACGAACTCATCTCTGTGACGTCACGGCGCGGTGGTGGCGCGCCGGTCGCACTTCCGGTCTGGGGCTGTGGGCAGAAGTCCCCATGCCAGACGTGTATTCCTGCGTTGTTTTGAAAGGAATCAGACAAAAACCTGCCTTATCGTCAAAACGCCGCGACTGGGGCCGTACCAAAAGTGTCGAGAAAGGTTTGAAGGTCAGTTTTCACGTGCTCGGTTCGTCCGAGAATCTGGATATGTGCCGGGAAAAGGGAAAAGCAGACGCCGTCGGACAACGATTGCTTGGGCAGGAAGCACTTTGGGTTGAATTCACGGATACTTGTGGTCATCAGATTTATTTGTTTTGTTCCAACATGAACGCCAGAAAACCGTCAAGTTGTGCGGACCACCTGCGGACTACGTTCAGTGCGTCTTCAAGTTCAAACGGCCGCCTGATCGTTCAAACTGTCGTCTGCTCTTTCAAACGTTTCTGCTTGTCGTCTGCTCTCTTAGACGACGCCGGCCCGTAGACCAAAAGTTGGCCCGGTCCTTGCGATAAGAAGTAAGTGCAGGCCTCAAAAGACTTAAATTTGAAGGTTGGTAAGCAGGCTCTTCGTAAACAGTAGATACATGGAGATGTTGATTATTGTTACCAGCGGCCATCACCGACTTGTTATGCCTGATTCACTTGGTCCGATTCTGCTTGCGATTTTCAGTATTGACGTCGACCATCTCAGCTACGGTTCACGCTTTTGCAGCCCGAGCGACGTCGCGACTGAAAATTGCGAGCGAAATCTCATCAGGTGAATCAGGCTTTAGCGTACATTCTGCGGCGTCCACGCGGAATGAATCGCCGCATGTCAGATTATTCACTCGAAGTTTCGCGGTGTAACGAGCCTCGTTAATTTCGCTGACGCTGCTCATGTAGTCAGACATTGCCAGGAAGACGTAGAATCAACAATTCGATTGCGAAAAAGGGCAGGGGGACTCACACTGACGCCGATAACATCGCGTTTCAATGGTTTGTTTATGGGCGACGGCGCGCTTGTTGCCCACACCCCCATCGCGCATGCGCGGCGCCGGTGGCGTCCGCTAGGGGCGCTCCGGGCGCTCCGGTTGTGTGCGAACACGGGGAGTTGGCGTATAGTCCGCCGCAAACTCAAGAACGAAGCGCGAGGGCAAGACGGCCGGGGAGGGCAGACGTTCATGAACGATGCAGAGGGAAACCTCCTCTCTCTCTTTAGCGTTCCGCCCGCTTCCTTCTCCCCGGCCCGTCTTACCCTCGCCCATCGTTCTTGTGTCATAAAAAGACTATAGGCATATTTAGGCGCAGTGGGCCAATCAGAAGGCCTGCACGCGGCTATCGCAGTCGACTGACCCGAGGCTTGATATTGGCTACTGAGTGCTGTGCTGCGTTCGTCTGGGACTCGTCCAATCAGCGCGTCGACGTGGGCTTCCGGCCCAATAGCTGAGTTAGGGCGATCCGAATTATGACGTTTCAGGAGAGAGACCATGCAGCCTGCAGCCAATGCGCTGTAAAACGTACTTGTTGTTCAGGATAGGGCAGGTGCCTGTTGCGGCACTCGAGCCCATGACGGCCCTTCGCGTGTCTGGGCGCGGCCTGCACTTTGAGATCCGGCACATAACAATAAACGCTCACTTCGCTTGTTGTCAACATTTTTCACGTTACACTGTCTCCCCGCGCGCTCTTGAAGAGGACGTGGGTATGCCCCGTCAAGTGCCTGTGTGTGCACGTCCACAGGTTAAACGCCGATAAACACCGAGATGCGGGGACAACAAAATGAAGTCAGCCAGTAGCGACTTGCCCCTTACTGAAGGTCCACGCATCTCGTGGGTTTCCCCTTCCCTTTACTTCAAAATAAACAAACAACTTTCGAGTGAATCAAATATTCATAGCGCCTGCGGTCTACGGGTGAAACACGTCGAGAAATGCCGAAAGCCACGTGCTACATCGGTTTTAATTTGGTTGGGTTCGATACTAGGAACTCGATCACGTGATATCGGGTTTCAACTTTCAAACCTCGATTTATTTGCTTTTTTTCAATCCTTAGCTTATCCGTACTTGGTGACCATCCGTACTGGAGACCAGCTGAAGCGTGCGAACGCCGAGGGAACCATCTCTTTAACCACGAAGCAAGGCGGCAAGAGTGTCACCTTCAAAGTCAACAAGAGGTAACTAGATTCATTTCCTTCCACTCAAATTTTTTCGCTTCCCACCTCGTAACCGGACGGATCGTTAGTTACGTCGAGTGCAGTAGTTCTGACCTGGGTCCATTGAAATGCAACGCAGTTAGCTCTGCAATATTTTAAAGCGCACTGCCTATGGAAAATAAATAGCTGTGTTGAAAGCCGGAAGATGTGCTGACCGTGTTCTGTCTTTTATGTGCCACTCCTTTCGTACAATAGTGGTGACCTATGTAAAGTAATAGTGTAATTATGCCAGTGTGTATGTCTAGACAGTGGGAGGTTAGCTAGTCCTTTTGGGCGACTCTGTTCCGCCGTAATTAAAAGTTAACCAGTGGAATACCGCTAACCTGGTGTCTCTAAGGCAAAAATTTCGATAGTCAGTGATTTGTCTCAAAACAGTTTCCTTGAACACGTTAGTAGAGCACATCCTAACTAGCAACTCAAATTGCAGGTCATGATACTTTTCTTTTTTGCGAAGCTATTGAGTTTTAATATTTTGTCCGAGAGGCTGTAGTGGCAACACCGAAAACGTGACGTCAATTATGGTAACATGGGGCAATGTGGACGCACTACAGTTTGCTCCCTACGGGTTACAAGGCATTTGACGGTTTCAAATGAAAACCTAGTTGAACTCACGCCGCAAAATGAAGAAAAAAACGTAATTATGCTGTGTGTGTGTTGTTTTTTTTTTTTAGACGGCATATTTTTAAGTTATGCACCATGTGACGTTTCCCCTCTGAAGAGAGCGGACAAATTTTTGAATCTTTGTCGTGACATAACCTCCAATTGCCATTTTCTCTATAACACTTTTTGAACTCAGAGACAAGAAATAGCATGCCGGCAAGAGTAAAGTCTGCATGCTCCAAAAATGTGTTTTAAATAGCTAAAAAAAAAAAATGTGCATCACGCAGTAATGGTTTATGCGACTGCATGCCGCGGTACGACGCTCATCCCCATCGAAACGGGCAAGGGTGGGGATCGAAGCGAATTAACCCTGCGAGATATACACGGAAGGTAACGAGGTTTTGTTTTCGCCGATGCAGCTTCATGGAATTCCTGCCGAACAGCACCTACACTTTCCTGACGACGTCACCGGCGATGATCAGCGACTACACCAAGCTCGCGTTGCGCTTCAAGAGCCCCTTGTTCTTCACGACCGCCAACCTACCCCTTCTCGATGTTCAGATCCAACCCCTGACAACGAATCGTACCGAAGAGGTAACTGCACACTTCTCGCTACGCATTTTTAAGCAGCACACATGTTTTTGTTGCGATTTGCGTTATATTTAATACATACAGGCGCAAGTTCGTCTGCTTCTTGCACAGGGTTGCGGTGACGTCAG
Source organism: Ixodes ricinus (assembly GCA_037355805.1). NCBI lineage: Eukaryota > Metazoa > Arthropoda > Arachnida > Ixodida > Ixodidae > Ixodes > Ixodes ricinus. The sequence continues at coordinate 13,107 of JAZHYW010034235.1, read as the reverse complement.
AACAATGCCGAGCTCTGATTGGCTCTAATTGGAAGGACAGTGGGTAGACCTCGATGCTACCTGCCCTGAGGCTCTACCCACTGTCCTTCCAATGACAGCCAATCAGAGTTAGGCGTTCTGACGTCACCGCAACTTGTGGACAAGAAGCAGACGAACTTGCGCTCTGCATGTACTCCGTGTCGCTACGATCCGATGGAACCAACCAAACAACGCCAAAATTGCTTCTGTCACTTTCTTATTATTATTTCTAGGCTAGGTAACGCAAGCTACCGCCAGTTATAAAGGGTACAGCCGTTAGCACCCATCCATCCACCCGTCAGCTATCACCGACTAGACCACTCAGACGCATTGAATGCCCCATAATCCTGGGCTTTTTTTTCTGTGCGTGATTGGTCTGGCACGCTGATAGCAAACGTACAATGACGTGACGGTGAAATGGAGTTGAACCGAGTGGTGTTTATGTGGCGACCCCTATTGCGCTCCCATCCGCGATGTGACGACCAGGGTGACCAGGGGCCTAATCTGGACACTTGGCGAAAAAGTCGGCGAGAAATCTGGCGGCCGTGATTGATCAACGCCGCGCTTGACCTTGGAGCCGGCCAATCATAGCCGCCCGATTTCTCGCCGACTTTTTCGCCAAGTGCCCAACATTTGCCTGGCCGTGACGTCGCGAGTTGTGATCCTGGCTACTTATCGTCAGTTGTCGACGACAAGTTTGACGATGTGTGCGAAAGGCACGGTGGAAGTTTGGAGTCATCCCGTTCTTACTACCAGCCTATATGTTGAAGCTGACAATCTGACATTGCCCTTATGTCCGTCAGGTGAAAGCAGAACTAATCCCTTTAAGACGCCATGGTGAGTGTTTAACCACTCGTCCGGAGCCGACCACTCACAGCGACACGTTTATAGTCGCGCACGTAGTCATAGCGTGTACTCATTGGCGGCCACATATGAGTCCATGGATGCTGAGCACGAGCTGGCGGCGAGCTTCCACGGCGTCTTTAGAACCTGCATTCCACACCACTAAGATTGCCGGTTCTTGTAAGGACGCGCGGTGAACAGCGCGCTCAAATATGACGACGTCGTGCATTTTATGCTCCCGCTTTTCACCGCCTCACATTTCGACCGCCAGGTCGTGCCAGTTTTCGCTGCGCACTTGGATAGGATTAGAACCTTGCTCAGATTTGCCCTGCATGGGTGAACTCCTCAGTCGTTCTCGCGGATGGACTTCCGGAAACTCAACACGACTTCGTTCAATTCTCCTCTTTCCAGCATGGCCAAGGCGGCGACTCGCCGGTTCTGTCCGCCCTGGGATCCCCAGGGAATCAGTTGTTTCGAAACCGTGACTCTGAAGAAATGCTGAAGCGGTCTGCAAGAATTGAGAGGCATCGCAGCCGACAAGACAAGGAACACGACGGACCCGGAGTCGCAGGGTCCAGGCACGGCTGGCAAGCTTTCGCCTGAAGCTACGACGCTATAACATCAATTCACCTGTTTAATAAACATCGATCATCGCATTGTGCATATTATACGTGTGGCAGCGTCGTGGTTTGATGATCATTTTTTCACTTTGTCCTTCTACAAACACAGCGCGACTCTGTTAAAGCAAACACGACATGGGCGCTTTTTTGTTGTTGTTGTTTTTACTCCGAAAGGGTATAAATAATAATAATAATAATAATAATAATAATCCTTTATTTGTATCATGCCCCAGAACAACCTATTGGTTACAGTGTGGTGGCACATAAAAAGTTTAAAAAAGGGGAAAAAACACATGAAACAGCATACGGCGGGCATAAAATTGTGGCGCTTTAGCTGGAAGATTTCACCAAGCAAGTATAGTATTTCTGAAAGACCTTTCATTCTAACATTCAAAAAAAAGAAAAAAGCTTGTCTTGATTATATATGACAAAACTCGGAGACGTGCAGAATGTGTTGAGAGAATGTGCTGGCCACATGCTGTGCGTGTGACGTCGCGTCACGTCATGGGATCACGTGATCCTGTGACGTCACGCGATCGTCAGTTGGTCAGACATAATAAGGGAAAGGGCGCGTGAGAGGGTAGCTTCGCTTCTTGCCACAAGAAAGAAGGGTTGGACTGGGGGGAAAAGGGCGCGTGAGAGCGTAGCTTCCACTGCGTTAACGAGGGCCACCACACAGCACAGCCACAAAGGACGAACTGACGTCACGTGCAAGCTATATTGCTTACATTGACCTTGACCCGTGTGTCGGTCTGGCGGAGCGCACTAGTGCAGAGCGTCGTTTTTCGCTTCTTCGCGATAACAGTGTCGGCAGGAGCATCCGAATGCTGTAAAGGAAATTACTAAAACACTCATGCGGCATCGATTCAGTGGATTTCAGGTGCATCGCAGTGTAGCACACGTGAAGGCATCCCTGAGAATATACGTGCTATCTGGTAAGTTTTATCAAACAAAATGCTGTAAACGACTTAATTTTTCGCTGGCTCAAATTTTCGCGAATGGGGCCAAAGCTGAAAATTTGAAATTATTCGCGGGTTCTAATTTTCGCGAATCGAGTGTAGCTTCCGTAGCATTCACATATTGTCCGAATTGTTCGCGGGACGTGTTTTTCGCGAATTGTAGGCGATTCGCGAAAATTGGGTCCTTGCGAGAATTTAGTCGTTTACAGTAGTTCCCTATACACTTCAGCTGCTCTCTAGATAACTTTGATTAGATTACACGCAGCCACTCCGATCTTCAACGCAAATAAAAGTTGCTTCGAAGGTAGCTGCTACATGAGCGTTTAATTTGTTGCATGTATTAGATTGTTGTAAAACGTCTCAGAGGTTTTAATCTATACAAATAACATGAATTCAGCGCGTGGTGCGATCGCTCCCCTGTTTGTGTGTTCAGTTTAGAATATGAAGTAAAGACATAGATTAGGTTCAAGGCCTGACAGAAGCAGAGTGTGACAAAATTTAAGGTTAAAAAGAGCGAATCACGATCGCACAAAAAGTCGTGATTATAAGACAACATAATAAACCGAAGACACAGAACCAAAAAGGACGTACGCAACATACGTCCGTTCTGTATACGTGTCTACGGTTTCTTATATTGCCTTGAATTTATCAGCTCACCTGCGCCCTCAATCTTCTTTCAATAATATACAAACACACGGCACCCACCAGTTAGCGGTATTTTTCTGGGAAATTACATCCTTTAAACTGATTTGTATTATACGTCGATATCGACCCCGTGGAACGTATTCCGCGCCACTGTTAATGCAAACAAGCCATCGCTTTTTTCTTTTTTTTATGAATTTTTTTTTTTTGAGGGGGGGGGGGATGTTATTAATAGTAATACCTAATGGTGAAGAGTGCCTAGTTGGGGTACTAACCTAAGTGGAAAATTTTGATGCACACCAATACCCTTTCCAGGTAAAATGCGAAAAACCGCCGATGTCGTGTTCGCGCTAAGAGTGCCACGCACTGTATATTTGGCGATATTTTGTAGTTCAATGCCGCTAAAATATATCAGCATGCCGCATACGAGGGTATCACAATCTCCTTTGTAAATAAATTAATATTTTTAAACACCGTTTCAGCTGTGCCGTGCTACAGTTGTGCTTAAACTCCTGCGCCAGTTAGTGCAGGCGATCGATGTTTCCCTTTTTTGTATGGCGAGCCTGGCAGGTCACGGCCAGTAGTAGTCCCACTGGTCAGTGAGTAGTATATGCAAATTAATAATTTCGTGTTCAGTTCTTAAAAAAAAAGAAAAAAGAAATAATGAACGGCACAGATGCCGCGTGGAAACGCTTGAAAACGACGATCGCGTGATGAAGCGATGCAAGAGAGAGCAGAAAGAAAGCGTCGGACAGGCACTCTCGCTTTCAGGTCACGGTCTTTAGCGCACACGCACGCGACACGATGCCAAGCCAGTCAAGCGCGCTTCCAAGAACCCAACAAACAGCAAATAAATAGAGCGCGGCGGGAACACAAGAAAAAGAAAACCAGCTTCCGCGCTATCGGTATGCGTCATCTGCGCTCGCAGCTTGCCGCAACCACGACCGGTACGCGAGAGAAGGAAGGGGGAGGTGAATCACTTGCGCAGTGTGTGCCGCGACGTAGTTGCCGTTAAACAGCATGGCCGCCGCCACATGGATGCCGCTTTTATGCCGCCAGCTCTGCCCGCCGTCTTTTCACGCGGCCAAAGTATCCGTCCGTCGCCTGGGCTCACTTTACGGCGGCCGGTACTTCGTGACCCTCCTGCCCGGACATGGCATCGGCCCCGAAATGATGTCCCACGTGGAGAAAGTCTTCGAGCGCGCCAAGGTGCCGGTAGACTTCGAAAGGGTCGAGGTCGACGACACCCCCGAGTCCCTGCACAACGCCCTGACGTCCATCCGCCGCAACGGCGTAGCCCCTCAAGGGGAACGTCGAGACGGAGAACCCGCTCCAAGTGGAGCCACGTAACCTGGCGCTGAGGAGCGCCCTGCAGCTAGACGTGAACGTGGTCCGCTGCCGGAGTCATCCGGGGTCACCACCCGCCACAAGGACATCGACATCGTGGTCATCCGCCAGAACACGGAGGGCGAGTACAGCTGCCTGGAGCACGAGAGCGTACCAGGAGTGGTGGAGGGACTCAAGATCATCACGAGAAAGAAGTCTGCGGAGACGGCCAGGTACGCTTTCTCGTACGCGCGCTCCCACAAGCGGAAGCGGGTGACCGTCATCCACAAGGCGAACATCATGAAGCTGTCCGACGGACTGTTCCTCGAGACCTGTCGGGAGGTGTCCAAGGAGTTCCCAGACGTGGAGTTTAGCGACATGATCATCGACAACTGTTGCATGCAGCTGGTCTCGAGACCGTCCCAATTCGACGTCATGCTTGTTCCCAATCTTTACGGCAACATTCTGGTGAACATCGCGTGCGGACTCGTGGGTGGTCCCGGCATCACGTCTGGTCGCAACTATGGTCGTGACTACGCGGTGTTCGAGACGGCCACGCGTAACACGGGCAGCCAGTTGGTCGGGAAGAACATGGCCAACCCGACGGCGACGTTTCTGGCGGCTGTGGACATGCTCAAGCATCTGGGTCTGAGGCACCACGCTTATCTTATCAAGGACGCTGTGGAGAAGACCTTGAACGAAGATAAGATTCATACGCGGGACCTCGGAGGCACCGCGTCCACGAGTGACGTCGTGGAGAATGTGTTACGGGAAGTGGAGAGGCACACGCAGGTGCCGCTGGATAATCGACCTCATCTTGACTCGCCGGTGCGGTGTCAAGTCTGAGATTACAAGGCGTCAAGTCTGAGATTACAAGGCTCGAGGTGTGTTCCGTTAAGTAGAAAAATAAGAATAAAGAGAGATGTTGATAAATGATTGCTTTGAAAATTGGTTTGACGTTTCAGGATCGGCTCTCCGAGATTCCAAAAAGGAGTGTGTTCCAAAAGCTGTACGGACCTCGTACACATTCTTTCGTTAATAAAAAAAAAGACAAATTTATTGAAAATTTAGCAGTTAGCTACTGTTAAATTTTACACATTAGCTACGTGCAATTGTTACACGTAGCTGCCAGCAGTGGCGTAGCAACCGGGGGGGCCGGGGGGCCATGGGCCCCGGTACCAAGCGTCCCAGTCACGTAGGAGGTGCCGCTTCGGCGGGACCCGCCCCCTTCACGCCCTCACCTTCGCTTTACTGGTCGGTTGCGATCTCGGGGAGTGAAGGGTGGGGTGGGGGGGGGGGGGGGGGATGCTGCGAATGACACAAGGGCCCCGGGTGCTGGATGACCTAGCTACGCCACTGGCTGCCAGTTATATTTTCAGTAAATTGGTTATTCTTTATCGTCAAAAGAAAGTGTACAAGAAAGTCATAGGCCGAACGCAATCGCAAAAAACTTTTGCGTTTTCAACAATAAAATAAAAATTAATTGTGAATGTTTTATTTTGGAAGCGAAGTGACTGATTTGTCAGATTCACCTCGGTGCTTTTAGCTTTTAACCGAATGTTTATTTTCTAGTACACATAAATCGGCTTCTAAATTGTGCTCTTTGCATTATTTCCGAATGGGATAAACATAGGCCGTGGACTTAAGTTCGCAAAATGCTTGCGTGCGCAATATTGCACTTTATCATTCCGAGGAAAGAAAAGCTTTGTTCGCTCCTGCTTTTTGACAGCACAATGAAAAATGAGAATGTCAACTTGCCAGACTTCCCTTCCCTTCAGTGGCGTAGCCAGGAATTTTTTCGGAGGGGAGGGGGTGCTGGTGCTGAGGTGGCTGGGATGTCCATGACTTGGGGTGCGGAGAGGGGGTGGGGGGTCTGAGATTGGGCATTCGTGTCCAATCTCAGGCCTTGACCGATCTGACTGTGATGACGGTGCGACCACCGTGCGAAGGCCTTCTGATTATCTAGGTGGAGTTGGCTGAAGCCCCAAAATCTACGCCCCTGCTTCCCTTTTGTGGCGTTGTCAGTCAATGCGCCGCATTCACTCACAGAGCTTTCTTTTATTTATTCTTTTTCGTAGAAAGTGCTCTTTTGAAACAAGCTCTTCGTTTTGCACATGGTTGAAAAAACCCCGAGACTGCGGGTAAACGACACAGCACTAAAAAGTATCTAGAAACTTTTTAGTGTTGTGTCGCTTACCCGCAGTCTCGGGGTTTTTTCAACTATGTGCAATACGCACCAGCTCGTTTGCGCCCTTACATTTTGCTCTTCGTTTTCTCGTCTGAAGCTGACCAAGGTCAGCATGAAATTTCAATATTTAAAGAAATGTATCTGAAAGCTGTTAAAAATTAAATATTGCGGCTTGAGCATACATTTAATATCCGTGAAGGATAACCTTCGGGGCTGGAGCGATCATTTATCGATCTTTTGAACAGCGTGAATGACGACTCACTTATCCTTTTCAAAATTCGCGCTACGCCCGACACACTAGTCACGTGATTTTGACAAGCCAACCCGGTGCGGAACACCAACCCCAGCCGATTCGTGAGTTTTCCCTGCTGTGCTGCTATTTGTAATGACTCCTCACACGTGAAGCGTGTTTTCTTATCGCTGGCTACGCTGGGTACGCCGCGCAGGCGACATTGTACTCGTATCAGAAAGTCGTGAGACACTACAGGAACTGATTAGAGATTTGCAGCAGGGAAGGAGACAGTTTAGGACTAAAAATTCAGTAGGGACAAGTCGGGTGTAATAGTTTTCAACGATGAGAAGGGAGAACCCCTGGAGGTACAGGACACAGTGATAGAACACGTAGAAAAATACAAATATCTGGGAGTCTGGCTCAACGAGGGAAGGAAATATCTGGAGGAACACGAGGAGAATATAATTAGGAAAGGAAAAGAATTCATCTATTATGAAACTCAAGGCACTATGGAACTATAACAGATATGAAGTGGTCAGAGGTATATGGAAAGGAGTGATGGTACCAGGACTGTCTTTTGGCAATGCAGTACTGTGCATGAAATCTGAGGTTCAATCAGGGTTAGAAATTCGACAGAGAAGCGTAGGCAGATTGGCGCTGGGAGCACATGGAAAAACACCAAATGAGGGAGTACAGGGGGACATGGGATGGTCGTCTTTTGAGAGCAGGAGGCAATTAGTAAGTTGAAATTCGAACAAAGGTTGACCGAAATGGATGATACGCGGTGGGCACGGAAGGTATTCAAGTATTTATACATGAAAAGTTTAAACACAAGATGGACAAACCGAACCCGAAAGCTAACATTTAAATATCTACACACTGGTGATGGGGCTGAACAGACTACAGTGAAAAAGGGGGTGAAGGAGGCAGAGAGGAAAATGTGGAGGGGAGAATGCAGGAGAAATCAGCTTTAACAGTGTACAGGTCACGAAAGCAGGACATAAGAAAGGAAAATCTTTTTGACAATTCACTGGGAAGTGCTTTGCTCTTCGAGGCAAGAACAGGAGTTTTGAGGACGAGGACGTATAGGGCTAAATTTCAGGAGACAGACACATTATGTGCCGCCTGCCATAATGATAGCGAGACAGTAGAGCACTTGGTTTTGAAGTGCACGGGGCTTCGTCCCGCCCTCCCTGAAGGGGTAACGGATTTGGCTGGGGCCCTGGGTTTCACTGGCGACGATGGAAGGACGGTAGAGAAAAGGATTACAGTGACAAAGAGACGATTAGAAGATTGGTGGAAATTATCTAGGGAAAATTGAATGTTGAAAATTGAAAATTGATTGTTGGACAACTAACTAGCACAGCTGGGAACAGGCGGGACAGAGGAAAATTGGGACTCCCTCCCGCGTGGCTCCGGCCCAAAGTCTCAACCCTGTCTCCCAGTGGGTCCGGTGCTGGGGTAACGCCGAAAAGGTTTGACCAGAGGAAAATTGGCGACTCCTCGCCGGGGGAAGAGGCAGGGGGGTGATGTTTTTAGTTTTTTTGCCCGATCCCCCGAAGGTCATCCTGGTGATACCCCACACTGCCTGGTGATAGTTAGGGGGAGAAAAATTGGTCTTAAAAGGGTGGGAGAAATCACGTGTTTGTCTTTTTAGACTTAGGCTAGGTGGCGCAAGCTACCGCCCGGTACAAAGGGTATAGCCATTAACATCCATCCATCCATCCTATGCGGCTGGGTTTTGTAGTCTGCCATTCACGAATTTTTCAGCGAGATTTTCAGCTTGTTTTTAGCGCAAAATCAGCTTGCCTTAGGTATGGAATGCACACTCGTGGCTCGTCTGTTTGTGAGCTTAAATTCGGCCTGATTTTGGTGCAGAAAACTTTCCAAAGGCGAGGGAAGGACCGCCGACGATGCCTGTGAAGCTTGCCGCCAACCTCTCGACGATGTTCAAAGACGGTTCTTTAGCGGACCGCTACTCGACGGCCCTTCAAATGGGGTTCAAGGCGGTGGAATGTCAGTTTCCCTACGACACTCCCCTCGAAGAAATTCGAGTCGGAAAACGAGTTCTGGGCTCGAGCAAGTGCTTATCAACTCTTATCCAGGTGAGGTGTTGGGTGCTTGTTTGTTTGAAGCTTCATTCCTCTGTGTGTGTTCAATGAACGCAGGTGACTTGTCGAAAGGGGAACTTGGATTTGCCGCAAAGCCGGGTTGCGAGGACGAATTTCTGCGCAGTCTGGAAACGACTCTCAACTACGCGAAGGCACTCAATTGCAGAAGTGAGTGTAGATATAAGACTCCGCGAGGAGAAATAAGTTTAGGCAGGTGTATGCATACACGCACAAGCTGGTTCTTAGTTCGTGTCTTCAGCGATTGGCGTAAGAAACGCCTCCATGTTTTTATGTGTTCGAGAATGTATCTCTTCCTTTGAGGGTTCATGTGATGGCTGGGTCACGGGGGGACATTGCAACAAATCTATGGAGGAGACCTACGTCAAAAACCTGCGAAGGGCGGCCGATATGTTTGAGAAGGTGTGTTGCCCCATTTCTTTTAAAAGTGCGATTTGGAATTACTTGGCTCGTTATATATTCCGCAGCATTCAAGAACCTTTTCGCTTGCTGTTGAAGCACCATGTCTTCTTTTAATGCGATTGATACTACGACATTGCAGGAAGATATTGTGGGTGTCATCGAGACCACTCTGCAAACAAGTCAAGCCCTGGTTATTTCCTCGATAGCTACGAGAAAGGTACGAGAGTGTGGTACGAGCACCGATTTGACATGTATTCTGTTAAGGCGCACTTCACACATATCGTACCACTCAATCGACGCTAGGAACAGCGGGGATGAAGCACCAACGTTGCTTAGCACCGACAAGCAGTATTGTGTCAGAACTGCATCACTGATATAGTGCAAGCACTGCATCAGTTGGCCAGTGCTGACTAATAGCACTGAGGTAGCACTCCGAGTGTGTGTGTGAACAGGCCTTTAGGGTGAACTAAAGTCACTGGATCCTGGGAAAGTACCACGAAGCTCCCCGTATGGCAGCCATTTCTGTCCATGGTATGCGCAGTTTCCCCATGACCATTGTATTCTTGGTGAGCCGACCAAAATTCGCGGTGACAGGTTGCTTTATAAGAAGCGTCTCTTGTATACGGAGCTTTTGTCTGATTCACACACTGGTGAAACAAGCGCACATGCTTTGCACCGCCACCACACAAGGCTTTGGTCCCTGGCGGCATCGAAAAATGGTCGTCCACGTCTTGAGGTACGGAGGAAGAATATCATTGATCTGTGGAGATATTGCACGATTAATAAGTTGCTTGCATAAACAGTGCCAGACACTTACATTGACAAGGAACACTCTCGGCACTTTTAATGACTGGCGATGTGATATTGCTTCATTATTTAGCAGCCAAACTGTGCCCGAAGTGCATACCCTGCTACATTCTACTACATTTTGTCCAGGGAAATGAGAAATTTGCGATTCAACTTTGCACTACATCTTAATCTCACTTTTATTAATACTGGAATTGTGACAGCACAGGCCTTGCTACATGACCGGATCGTTACGGTGGGCTGTGCGAATTTTCCAGAACTACAGATGATCATAGAAGGTGCTCCTGGAAAAATTTACCACGCGCAGTTTACAGTAAATATAAACTATGCATCGCCAAATGCTCATTCTCTGCCCAAAGGTAGCGCTAAGAGGTCCGAACCAGATGCCGAGCCTCACCCCGAACTGATGTTCAATTCAAAACTTTCTCAGTGATTTTCTGAAAATTTTAATGACGGAAATTGGAGGCCATTTTTGCCCATTTTCGGTTTCTGGTGCCATGGGAGCTCCATGTATTCGGTAAAAGCTCACGTCAACCGCCATTTCCCATTGAAATTTTAGAGAGAAAATCACTTGTAGCTAGAAGGGTGTGCGGGTACGAATGATACTGAATGGTCTGGTCGAGAAAATCGGGCGAAGATTTTATTTGTAGGAATTTTCAAAGTGTGCTGCAAATGAGATTATTATATGTGCAGAGTATGTGCCTGGGGTGCAGAATATGTATTTTATTGCGGAACAAAGCTAAAATGTAAAAAGTTCTGGTGAAAAAAAAAAAGCAGTTGCTGTTGATAAATTTAGGCACTAAAAGATCCAGTTTTATGGCATAAACATTATCTATCTACCCTAAACGTCACCAAGCCAGTGCAGCCACACATACCTTTTTCTCGTTAAAAACACAACCTAACATTGCAACTTTTTAAAAATATTTGTACATCTCAGAAAAGGGCATTTTGCAATATTTGGTCTCCATTTTAAGGGGAAAAAAAAGGCACCCAGTTGCTGCAATAAACAGATGGGTGTTAAATCTGAGTAAACAGGCCAAACAGTATAATCCGAAGCGAGAAAACAAAATGTGGTTAGAGTGCTGGCGCAAGTCACCGCCCAACTTCCTTATCATCGATTTGTCAATCTATACGACCACACTTTAAGTGCCTAGGTTTAAAAAAGAAACAAGCGAAACTGAAACGGGGAGACGCCTCCTGCGCAGATTAGTGGGTCGCCCAACGCATGTGATGTATTATTCGAAAACGCAGGAAGGAAGGAAAAGCGGCTGAAAACGGAACATGGCACGCTGGTGGCTTTTTTCAGTCATCTTCTTTGATTATTAATTCAAATAGCTATCAGAACGGTGGAAACCCTCTCAAATGTAGGCACTATTTTTCATTCACAATTTTGGTTCCGAATCGAAATTTGCGGTTTTAAAGAACGACGGTGATTACTCTGCTGGTTTCTCGGCATGGTTAACGTGGTTATCTTTGCGCGATGGTCGTCCTTACAGTTTCTGCGAGTGCAGCAAGTGTGTTCTATCGGCTTCAGTTTGAAACGAGGGCTTTACTCTCGCCTGTGAAAAAATTAGGCCTGACAACGGAATTCTGGCTTCCATAATTCTTCTCTGGAAGCGGCGCAAACGAGATGTTTCGGTTACAGCAATTCAAGAATTAAATTGTGTCACGATTGTAAGAGGTAAATCTGCGTAGCTATGAAGTTCCGTAAGTTCCATTACTTTTTTTAACCTGTGCGTTAGATTTTTGTTAGAATGAGACCAAGAAGTGTTTCTGCGCATGGTCTGTCTAACATATTGACGCTTATACTCAGGAGAAAAAACTGCTTTTTGTCAGCTCCGCGCCGACCGCGCGTCTTTGGCCCGAATATATCGAATATTAAGGTGACCGAATACTAGGAATTCGATTGGCGGTCAATTATTCGGGGGACTTTCTATTCGATTTGAATTCGTATATTCGGTATTACACACACCCATAACCTTTGGTCCGTGTCAGTTCAGGTGAAATTTTGGCATATCGTTTGGACCTCTAGCGCTACCTTTATAGGCGAAGAATGAGCGTTAGGCGGAAAACACAGTTTATTTTACGTTGAAAAAAGATTCCTGTATGGAAATTTTCACTGAATAAAACTGCGCGTAGCGTATAGGATAGACGCCGCAGTATCGCGAGCAATAATAACTTTTTCAGTTTTAGTTGCTTGAGATAACGTTAGCGAGAAGATTAAATGGATTGCTCTGCTAGGTTTATTTTTATGTCTACTCTTATTTAGGTATGACCTTCATACAAATTATCATCTGTACAATAACAAGGTCAGTAGGTGACTGGAATTAGCCGGAGATGATACGTAGCTTTTAGGCATTCACGTACCCATTTTTATCATGAAGTTCTGCAAAAAATGTCATTAATATTTATAATATAATAAAAAAAGCTTTGTTTTTTTATCTGCAGTATTTAATCACCTCGCTCACCTGTCAACGTTTTTAACAATGACCTTATGACTTTTGAGTAGTATTTTTTGTTTTTTGGTGTTGTTGTTGAACGCGGTGTTCTGACATTTTAGCACGATAAACGACTTTATACACCACTGTTCTAGGCACTATCGCTGTTGGTGAGCAATAGGCTTGTTGTAAATAAGCAATGATAAATCGATTGCCCTTTAAAGCAGACCTTTAAATTAGGGTGTTCCTAGTTATTTCTCTAATATTATGATGGAATCTACTGTTTTGGTTTACCTATCATTAAATACCTAAAATAATGTTCCACAACAATTCAATCTGTCCTTCATCAATCAGCACCTCGCTTGCGTTGCATGGTGTTTCTACATGCAACTAGTGAACAGCTCGTTCTGTGTTTGAAATCAAAGCAACTAGGTACAATTGAAATTATGTGATGCTTGTCGAAGTGTTGTTAAATAGTCTTCTGGATAGGATAACACACGAAT